>JADRCC010163635.1:0-12397 GCA_019843855.1 Hylomyscus alleni
ACACACACACACACACACACACACACACACACACACACACACGTCTTATAGGGTTTTACTGCTGTGAACAGATATATTGACCAAGGCAACTCTTATAAGGACGACATTTAATTGGAGCTGGCTTACATGTTCAGAGGTTCAGTCCATTATCATCAAGGCAGGCACATGGGAACATCCAGGCAGGCATAGTGCAGGAGGAGCTGAGAGTTCTACATCTTTATCTGAAGGCTGCTAGCAGAATACTGGCTTCCAGCCAGCTAGGATGAGGGTCTTAAAGCCCACCCCCACAGTAACATACCTACACCACCAGGGCCACAGCTTCTTATATTTCTACTCCCTAGGCCAAGCATATACAAGCCATGACACCATATATGTTCTTTACATGTATTACATATGCATACATATGGTTGTTCATTAGTGAGCTGGACCACAACCCCAGACCATATCCTCTTTATAAAACTTTCTGTCACCCAAAATGGAAGACTAAGACTCTCCCGTCTTATTCCTCCTCTTTTCCAAAAAAATCCTTATCAAAGAATTTTAAGGATTGTCAGAAACTTTAAAATTTAACTTGTGATGAAAGTGCAGTTTTAAATATTTCACAAATAATGTGAAGCTTTCCCAGTGACCTTTGTCCCACTATAATACGGTTGAGATACAAGCCAGGAAAGACTTACTATTAATTTATTATTAATTAATTAAAAGTAAAAAAATGACATCAGGAAAATTAAATTTGGTAAAGTCTATAGCATTATATGAAATTACATTTGTATTTTGTGAAGGCTGAGATTTTATGAGTACACATATGGCTTTCCTAGAAGCATCTACAATTTAGAATACATAAAATGTGTTTTGATTAAACAGCAACATTGGGATGGGTTTAGTAATTATATTTTAACATATACTCATAGTGTTTTCTACAAAAATGCTACAATATAAAGGAAATGAAGATAAATGTTCAAATTCATCATTTGCTATTAAGTCATGATAAGAAAGTATTTATGCAAACATATAAAACCAAATTCAATGCATACAGTTGTGTAGTTTATAACTTTCCTTTTTATTACATGCCATTAAAAAACGTATAACGATCCTCCTACAGGCATGTTTTCTGTAATGATCAAGACAGTCAAAACTTCCCCGGGACACAGAAGTTGTATTAAAAACCAACCTCTCTTCCTCCAAGAGCAAGTCAGGTGAAACTTCCTGAAAAAGCTTTGTGCTACTCTTAATGCACTTTTGATACAAACCAGGAAAGATTTATTATTACTCACAGGGTGGGAGGTTGTAGTTCCAAGGCCACTCGGCCTCTTTAGACCAAGGTCTAAAGACCTCAATTGGTCTTTAGACCTTGGTGAGTAGGTCATAGAAGACTATTTCTTCTCATCTCATGGCATATACTAGGTGTGTGAGATGCTTATGAACTGCAGGGAAGAATAAAAGAGGAAAGAACATCATTTAAAACTCAGCTGATACACTTGGAGACTTGAGGAATCTGGAGCATAGCAGGTGTGTTATTTAGAGCTAAAACAGTCATAGTAACAGGGTAGGTGTTCCCATCCATGAAATGGTCACAATTTAATGAGTACCAATTAACTACTTACTATTTGTGAGACATCAAATTCACCAATATAAAGTGGAAATAAGCTGACTTGCTGGGTATTATAATATAATTAGTGAGATTCAGGCCATTTTATTAGAAACAAAGTAAAGAAGCAAAGAAGGAAGGAGGAAGAAAAGGATTAAGATGGTGTCATGGGTCCTTGGAAGAGCCCAGTTATCAGATTAGTTAATTATGCAAATAAAATAATGAAAGTTCATCCTTATATTCCAAGTCCTTATTAAAAATCAAATTTTACAATTTAAAAATATTTGTCTTAGTGTATCACCAAAAGCTTTTGATTATTAAAGTATACCAAATAATTAACAATAATGTCTAAAATATTGTTTGAGGTGTTGATCACTGGTTGTCTAAAACATTAAGTTTTAGGTATTGATCACTGGTTGATGAGAAAAAATGATAATAATGGTCAATGGTCAGTTACTTAGAACTATTGCTTTTTGTTGTTATAGATGGGAAATCCTTGATTTGTGTCAAAAAGGATTGGAGGTCTGCCTTCTGATGAGAATGTCAACCACACACTAATTTGATTATTCCCACTCTGTCACTGAAATATCATGTGTATTTCTATATAATATTATTGTTGATGTAGTAGCATATCTTCTTTTTTTCAACTTGGCAATAAAAAATCCTAGAGTATGCTATTGCTGGTATATTGTAAAAACATTCAATAGCAACAATAACTATATAAAGCTAGAAACTCTGAAAGAGGTAACAACAGTATGGAGAAAAAATTTATATGCACATTAGTTTAAGAAAAAAGCTTTATAGGTGAACATCTGTATTCATTACTTCCCTCTTCCGAGTCCTAAAGCCTAATTCACATTTGATTTTGTTGACTTTGATTTTGTTGTTTGTTTTTTACCCAGGATAAATGCTGTGTTGTATGCCAGGATGATTTCCTTGTCTTATCTTGCAGCTCTGCCAAAACACCTTGTTATTTTCTTGGATTGCAAGTTCTTTCCAATTCTCCCTATGGGATCTGAGTGACACTCTTACAAAGACACATATTCCTTCCTGCTTGGCATCTCTTAGGCTCAGCTTCCTACCTCTCTTCTTATTCCTCTCCATTGTTTAACAGCAGAACTTCAGGCTGAGCAAATGCTAGTGGTGGGTAGGCTCAATTGGAATCTGGAAGGCTTGTTCATATGGGAGGGGAAGGGGGCAGCCAAAAAGAAACACAAAATGATTATTTTCAGTCTCTTTTAGACAGTAAGATTTTGATTCTGTGCTACCTGGAGGAAATGCCCTGAGTGTGGGAGAAGTCCACTTCCTGACAAGACAGGACTCCATGGGAGAAATTCTGGATAGTACTAATTAAAATGTGACTAATATTTCCCTTTCTTCTGTTTTGGATTCCTTAGAAGTGGATTTTCACTAAAAGAATGCAAGTTTCATGATATAAAGTCCTCCGAATCCTTAATTAGCAGACATTTCTAAGGTAGTCAAATTACCTGAAGTGCAGAACACAGGCAAGGCATTGATTGAAACATTCTGGGAGTTGCAGTTGGCGAAGTCGTCCTGATGAGTGGAGCTCAGGATCACTCTGCTGCTCCCTTTGATAGTCTATTTTCCACTGTGCAGTTGAATTTTTCAAAGCTGCTTATTCTCATTCAAAGTGCAGCAGAGTTCCAGAGAATTTAAATCACCTCTGTAAGTGTGTGTAATAGCATCCACGGTTATTTCACAGTAATTTAGGAGGCCACTATCAGGCTGAGTGACTTATTCAAGGTATTATCACAGAAAACCTGTAAAAACAGCACCGTCCTTTGCATTTTAAACTGAAGAGGAGTCACTGGAGCTCTTTAAGACTTTCATTGAAGGAGATTATCATAGTTAGATGCTGAAAGAACAAGAAAAAAACCTATAAACATGTATAATGAAGCAGGCAGTAAAATATCATTCCACATTGTATCTTAACTAGAGTGTTTGCTGCATTTTGTGTGGTGAACCAGCTGCCATCCTCCAACTTATTTGACGATACGTGAAATTTCAATATATACAATGTGCTATGGAAGGCACATCATTTTGGGACTCGAAATTTTATGTATGAAAAAGAAGTATATAAGCAATTTGGCGGTAGAGCATTTCATGGCACTGTTCAATCTCTGTACTTGCACCTGTTTCTCTAACAATGCAAAATACAGAAATTGAAAAAAAAAAAGACAGGGGCAGATGGCAGAAGATATCACGAAAAGAGACATGTTGAATAAACATGAAAAAATATCAGGAGAATAGGAAAGAAAAATAGTAACTGAAAATGTAAGGATGAAAATCTAAATGTAAGGTATATCTGTATATTTACCTAGGCAGAACGTTTGTGGAACAGCTATAAGAAGACACTGTAGCTGATTATGATCTCTGTGATTCAGTAAACAGCACACAGTACAATGTTATATGCAATAGGATAGTGTCAGAATACACATACGAGAGGCTTACAAAACTTGCTTAGAGATAAATGCCTGTGGGAAAAAATTAAGAGCAGGCCCAAGCAGCATCTGATTTAATGCAGGCCTTAGAAATATCCACGTGATCCAGCGCAGAGGGAAACTCTTTGTGATCTTAACAGGGTTCAAACTGCACACACTCTACAGAGAAACTCTCTGTGAAAACACCACAAAACTTTCATCTAACCTGCCGATGATGACAGTGGGTACAACCAGAGAGTGAGCAAATTCTGTCCCTTAGGTCACTTCACGTTTTAAGACAACTCTTATAGCAAGTCCATGACAGCTTCTAATCTCTGTAATTTCTGGAGAAAGATTAGAAGATGAAGTTAGATGGATAGGGCCACCAGTTGGAGATCTTGTCTTCGGTCTACTGCTCATAGTCCTTGTTAGGTTTTGGGTTTCAGGTTGTTTATTTGTTTGTCTTAATGTTGTTGTTTGTTTATTCCACATGACTTACCTGGTTAGCCATTACCTCAGCTAGTCTTGGTGATGAGTTGACGATATTACTTAAGTCCTTCTAGAACATTCTACTCTGCAGGTTCTTTGTTTTCAATGTGAGGCTGTCCATGTGAGCATGAGAGTTCACAGAGACACTCAGTTGGTTACTCAGACACTAAACATAGCTTTCACTGACTGTATCATAGTTTCTTCTGATTTTGGTAGCATGCTATTCTTTCCAGAATCAAGCCAGTATTCCTCAGAGAAGGACACGGACTGTAATTGAGTGGAACATGCATTGCTGCAATTGTTTCATCTTTGGAGACCATAACATTTATATTCCAGAGCTGTGGCTTTTGGGAAGAGGAATCATTTGCAATAAGAATCATCAGATTATTGTCTAATACTGGCGCCTCTCTTGTGTCTATGGGCCAGTTTCCTTACTCATGAATTGTACCCTTTGGAGACATGGTATTTTATAAATGTCTCTGATGCTAAATGTACAGTATTTCTGGGAATGTCTTAGTCTATACTCTAAAGCATAATTTTGAGCCAACATATCAATGATGACTTCCAAATACTTTACAACTTATGATGTATTATATGATCTCACTTAAAACCCATCAAAATTTTATTATAAAAATCTTTTAAAATATTTTGGAGCCTACTTCTACATTTTATTGCTATGAAATTAATTCCTGGACTGGACAATATAGTGTGGAGATCCATGCTGGTGAATCAACTGCTTGTCAAGCTCAAGTGACTCTTTTGATACCCAACAAGGAAAAGACAACCCCATATCAGGTTTAGTACTCATGCGAGAGTGTCTTTGATTCTTACTTAGTAGCCATCTGGTGTCTTTGGGATAGAATATAATATTGAGAAACAAATGTTTTGTCAGCAATACATCAGATCATATTTGAACAATATGCTGATGTAGTTGGACTAACCCTAGCTGTTAGCCCTACCGCCAGAGTCCCTTCCTTCCAATTGTGCCACACAGTATTGGCTGGTAACTAAGGGAGCTATTTAGTATCAGTTGCACATCCTTTTTTGTAGGTAGTGCCTCTTCCATTGTAGATATCCTTTGCCAGACATTAATATGGAAAATAATAACCTATTTTATGACCATAGTACCATGGTTCCTCCACCTACAGACAGTGTTAATTTCATCTTCTTTACCATTCATTAATACTACCCGAATGTGTTTTACATAAGGTACATGAAACTCAAAATCAGACTTCTTTCTCACTATCTGTTGCAAAGCACAACTGTTCTTTGAAGCAATAGGTGTTTAAATACATATTAAAAATCCTATTCTAATTCAAGGAAATGTGATTGGCCACTGGAAACTACCAGGCCATTTATCTCAGTGGTTATCACAAACCAATTTCCTACATAAGTAGACTTTTATCTTGTTTAATTTAAAATGTTATGCCATTAACTTTCCATCCTGGAGGCCAGTTTCCTCATACCACTACACTTCCTTTTTAAAAATTTTCTGTTAATAGTTTAAAATAGTTTAAAATTAAGTTAATAGTTATATGACCAAGCCAGTTTATCTATGATTAGGTTCTAAGAACTGCTGAACCAGTAAATGTTTTTAAATGCCCTAGAAACCTCAATAAAAATTTTAAATGTTATATTTTGTAATTATCCACGCATACTTTAGCTATAAACATATAGTAATAATTTGAATAGTTTGTGTGCTTAACGTAAAATGTTGTAATGTCTCGGTTCTTTTCTTTCTAGGCCTTATATCTTATCAAAATTTATACGTAGTAAAATTAGCACTTCGTCATGTCACTTTAATTAAAAACATTGTATAAAATAGGACACCGAAAAAATATAGCAAATGCACATACCTTGTTAATGGTAGACAATTTTACTCAGCTGTAGAATAAGTGTGTATTATTTCATGGAAGTAAAGATTGGAGGAATTTTTAAAAAAACATGTACATGACTCCATCTTTATAAAAGTATTCAATCATAGGACTATTGGCACAATTACTATCGAGGAATTATTAACCACACCTTCAATACTGTCAGAGACACTCGACTCCTGGGAAAAGAATTCTCACTGCGTGGTCATTCCGTCATTGAAATATGGGTCTTCTGTCAGGTCAGCAAGAATTATGGTATATGATATTCATTATTCAACTTGTCAAGTTTGATCTAAACATTATCTTTAAGATATAAATACTTTCTATTCCAATCAAGAAAAGTAAATGGAAGTGGGTGATTTGTATATTTTTACTTGGTCCATCATTTTAAATAATCCTTCTCTTACCTGCAAATGTCTGCTTGAAGTATCATTACCATTCATCTTCCCTCGATCCTCAGCCACCTGACATTACATACAATTCTTCCTTCATTGCCTGCCATCTCTGATAGATGGTTTTTATGGTTCCCGCAAGTCATAAGGGTGGACAGACTTAGTAATTCCATCACTGGTGTATAGGTGCCTGGAGCCATGTTTCCATATATAAGTTTCAAACCACATTTCAAGCAACAAAAGACCAAATAGATTCTGCCAGGTTTTTATTTTATTTAAAAAATTATCTGAATAGCTTCCTTTTTAATCTTCTTAGAATATAAATTATGAACGAAAGTAAGTAATAAGCTTATTTCTTCATATGTTATAGTGTCTCTCACAGAAGATGCTAGGCATGCAAACATAGTTGTCATATAGTCATGTTTAAAATTATTATTCAGTATAAACTAATTTTTATACAACCAAAAACTATCAGAATATAATACATTTTTAACTTCAGAATTGTAATTCTGTTTTTTGGATATTTTTGGTTGTTGTTGTTGATTTTTTGGTTTTCGGTTTTTTCAGTTTAGGCATAGAATTTCAAAGCATGGCTACATTTTCTCACCACTTTTAAGTAATTCCTCATTTCTATAGTTGCTTAAAATCTGTAATTCTTCATGGTTGGAAATGTATGCTTATTATTTCAAAGAGAAAAATAAGAATCTCAGCTTTGAATAGTATTTATACTTGTTTGTATTGTTTTGAGAATAAAAATATAAATCAGACTATTTTGACTTTCAAGACCACAGACTAAGTCTTTAAATTCCTCTTTTTTAAGCAATCTTTCACTTTCTTTGCACTGTAACTGTCACATAAAAACTGTTATGGAAAAATATAATCTACATTACAGATACAAAGAATTTGCATTCATTGTTGAAGATTCTGTATGGCCTATGTATATTTCTTGTTTCATTATTTCTCTGAACCGAATCTAAAGATCGAAACTCCTTTCAAGGGAAAGAATGCAACAGGGGCCATCGAGTACCAGCTGAACTTGCTGAGTAATCCTACTCTTACTGTATTTGTCATTGTATCTCAGTAACCATCTTAACTGCCTCTGCTTTTAGGGAAAGCTGAATGCCTTTAATTTGATACTCAGGACACGGGCTGGTGGCTGAGATGTTCTACTTCTTTAAGTGCCTACTGAGGACAACCCCACCTCTCAACTTTCTACAAGTTAGTCACTGGATAGAGTGCATTTTAAAACGAAGTAAATGTCATAAGATGGCCTCCTCTTGTCCTCCCTTCCTCTTTAACTTTCTCCCTGGTCCATTCTCCATTTCTTCATCACTAAAATTGTAGTACTCAGGAGACTGGAGAGAAAGGTTTCTATGGTTTAATGCTTTTTAGCCACAGAGTTTGGGCACTCACTCTCAAATATTTTGCATCAACTATCATTCACACTTGCTTTTCTGTACTTATTAAAACCACATCATTTTAATTATGCTACCAATATTTTCCCATCACAGTTCTTTAGTTCTTAATTATCAAATTAATATATCATTAAGTAGGAGAGTGTTAGGCAGTTTAATTTAAAATTTTCTGTTTGAATTGGCAACCTGAGTTTAATCAACTGTCACGAAATGAGGTGTGTCTTGGGATTATGATCGAATTTACAACAGTTTCTGAAATGTCTCTAACTGAACTTTCACTACTTGATACCATGCCACAAAGAAAGAGGACATCGTTAACATCTTTGATTATAAAATTAAAAGACTGAACTATCCTGAAATATGTTGAAGTTGTGCTGTCCCCTTCAGGGTCAAATGTTCAGCCAATATTAAATTCATTATGTAAAAATGAACAAATGTATGAATGGCCTTAAGGTGCAGTTTCCTTTCAAATTGAAGGAATACCAAGGAATTACTTTAAATATATGTCTTTATAATTTGTTATCCATAAGTATTTGGTTATATGTGCCAGGGTTACATAAGAATGTCTTAGGGGGAAAGGTTTACGCTTCACAAATGTTTAAGAAGCTGTGGACTACGTGAAAAACTTGTCATGTGTATTCTTCACTGAAATTCACTTTTACAAATATTTTGAACATGCTGTATACCATTAGGTGTCTGAGGCACAGCAAAGCAAAGCCTAAGGGGGAGGGAAAAACATTGTTTTCCTTTAAGGTGCTTGTAAACAACAATATAGTTTTATTGTACCCATGTGTATTGAATTACCCAGAAACCCCCACAAACAATATGCAAATGTATAATAAAATCTCATATGGTTTAAAGATGATAACACAGCAGGTAACAGCACTTAATACTATATGATAACACGGAGGAACATCTCATATTTTACCTAATTCCCAGTCAATCCTTTACATAATATTGATACACTTTATCTAACTAGACAGAGGTTTCTTCTGTAGGAATTAGCCTTACTATTCAGATACTAACTAAACCAAAGCCTATACAAGCTATTAATGAAGATCACACTGCTGACAAGACAGGAAAGACACACATGTGTCCTCCCTCATGGTTCATGTGCCTGAACGCGGACTTCTGAAAGCCTCTCAGCACACTGCCCAGAGACCAGAGGCTGTTGGGGGCAGTATTTCAGGGCTTTTGCAGGGACTTCACAAGCATCATGCTGAATCAACTTACCCATATATTATGATGCTGATACACTAGGAAATGAAATACTAAACCTCGTAAATCAACATCTCAGGAGCACGGCACCCAGGCTAATCTCCCAAGTATTGGCACTGTTATTTGAGGGTAACGAGTTTCCCACCATTGTGATTGTTTATACCTTTAGAATATATTTCTACAAATGACTTCAACAATCTGGTAACGTGAGCATCATAAGCCTCATTTAACATTTTGGAAATTTAACATTTTTTTTCAATGAAATAAAAATCACTTCCCATGGAATCATTTTCAGTGTCCAAATTATTTTACTGTCCAGAATTACATCCATTGCTTTTGATCTTTCCCCTTTGTTTCCTTTATTCCTTTAGAGCTGAACTCTTCTAACACAATGCTATCCATCTAACTTGCTTGCAGTTCAGATCTTATCGTATCAAAGAAATCACTTTTAAAAATGTCTACAGAGTTTCATTTTTGTTTCCTTCACATGGTTTATTATCTCTGTTTTTGTTTGGAAGATACATGAACCTTGTCAAACTCATAGTGTTGCAAATGGATATTTAATTTTATGAAAACTATTTATTTGTAATACTATTCTTGCCCTACCATGTTTGAGATCGTTGACTGCAGACATGTGTGTTTATTTCTGTTTAATTGTCTGTGTGGCAATCTATAGGTCATTAAGCCTGCTGTTTATGAATTCAGGATCTTTCTTTTTAATTATTTTTGTTTTATTTGGAGTGGTGATTTTCCCACATGTCTGTCTGTGCACCAAATGCTGTACTGCCCATTGAAGTCGTAAGAGGGTATCAAAATCTTTGAGACTGGCCTTGCAGGCAGCGATGAGCTGCCATGTGGATTCTGACGATGGAAAGTATATCCTCTGGAGAGCAGCCAGGATTCTTAACCACTGAGCTTCCTCTTCAGGCCTTTTCTCAACTTTTTAAAATATTATGATCAAAGGTGGCAGAATTCCTGAAACCTTTTTCTTTTTAAAACATGATTTGCTTTTTAGAGTTTTCAACAATCCATTTTATCTATTTATTTATTTAAGATATATTTTTTAAAATATTTCATTAGAATTGTATAAGGGATGTTAATCCTTTGGGAACCATTCCCATTACAAGTGTTTTGTGATATATGCTATAAATGTATATCTTCTTGTTGAACCCTTTAATATGATATACTTATATTAACAAAACTTTTTTACTAATGTGCTTTCATATACTCATTTTCCTCATATAGAAACATGGATGTCTATGTTCTGTATTGGTATTCTGAAACTTACCCACTTATTATTTCATGCTAACAGTACCTTAGCAGAGTCATTCGTGTTTTCTGTATAAGGCCAATACAGGTGCGAAAGCACACAGCCAACAATCAGAATTAGTGCATGAACATCAATGAGGAAGGTAGGGGAAAGACTGAAGGAGCTGAAGAGGTTAAAATCCCACAGGAAGAACAACAATATCAACCAACCAGAAACCCCAGAGATCCCAGGGACTAAACCCCCAAGCAAAGGGTATACTTGGCTCCAGCTGCATATGTAGCAGAGGATTCCCTTATCTGGCATCAATGGGAGAGTAGGCTGGTGGTCCTGTGGAGATTTGATGCCCCAGTGTAGGGGAATGCTAGGATGCTGAGGCAGGACTGGGTGCATGGCTATAGTTGCACCCTCACAGAAGCAGGAGAATGGGGGAGGGGATAGGGTGTTTAACTGGGAAGGGGGATAACATTTGAAATGTGAATAATTAAAATAACCAATAAAAGAAAAGAAAGGAAAAGAAAAGAGAAAGCTATGTGCCCTCTGGAAAGGAACAGTTTTACTTAGTGCTCATTGATGTCTTTGTTTTTTCATACTTTGTCTAATTGCTCTCGGTAGTACTGCATCTTTTGTGTAGTGTAGAAGAGATGAATGTTCTAGATCTTGGAAAAATGTTCCGTTTTCTTAGGTTTCCATAGAGTTCTAGTTTTTAGCTTTCTAGGTTTTCATATAATTTAGAAAGGAGGGAGGAAAAGAAGAGAAGAGAGAGAAGGGACAAGAGAGGGAGGGAAAGAAGGAAGGAGGGAAAGAGATAGAGAAAAGAAAGAGAATGCATAAATTAGAGTATGCCTCACTTTTAATCTGCTTACTGCAGCTAGACACCACTTCCTATTATCTACCTTCTCCTAATAAGAGCATGAGATTATGATATTTCATTAATCTACTGATTAGATCAGAGCCCCTGTGATTCACTCTATTCCTAGAAGGATCACCCTGAAATTTGTATTATGGACCAAAATTTGTATTATGGACCAAGAGTTTGATTCAAGAGCATTTAATATGCACTTTTTACTTCCTACCACTTCTGGGAACTGACACAAGCCATTTTGGAGGACAGGCTAACTCAGAAAAGATCTTTGTAGATTTTACATAGTTTCTCATGTGCTTTTGATTGCCTTTAGAAACTAAAATGCTAACAAATCTGTGGAATAAGTCCAGTAATAGAAGTGATATAGTTGTTTAAAATGAGGTTTTCAAATCTAGTCCAGAAGTAAAGGATATTAAAAACATATATGTGAAGTGTAAGTGTTTGTAGGGACTGATACTCCACTCATAATTTCTAACAAGTCAGTGACAAAACACTATTCTGTGCATATATTTGAGAAATAAATAGGAAAAACTAAATAGCATCTAGACAAATATATTCTCCACCTATGGAAGAGCAAATCTAAGAAACTAGAGTTGGTTTATTCTGGAGGTACTCAGGGCTGGAATGACTAAAGTAAATTATGTTGTAAATTAGAAAAGCAATATGAGAGTACAGAAATAACAAGAACCAGACAGAAGCAGGACAATAAATTGTGTAAGAGATTTAGTGATTTTAGTTTTTCATCAAAGTAAATCAAGAAAAACAGTGAACAAAACACAAAACAACAACAACAACAAAAACAATGAAATAGGTGATCTCAGGCCTGGTAAGATAAAAAAAAAAAAAAA
>JADRCC010163636.1:0-14329 GCA_019843855.1 Hylomyscus alleni
ACACACACACACACACACACACACACACACACACACACACACACACAGAGGAAGAAAAACATGGCTAGCACTTTAATGACCATGGCTGAGGTACACGGATCTTAAGCTGTCTGGAGAGCAGAGCAGAGACCATGGTTGGCCCCTGCTCACTGTGCTGTGAGCTGGACAAAGTTTCATATGATTTCTGCTGTACAGGAGAATATCACCAACAAGCTCAGGAGACCTTAGCTCTGCCCATGGTTCATGCAGCAGTGAGCAACTTTGTAAAGGGCTTCAGTGACGTGAATGAAGGCAGACTGCCAGTTCAAACGAACCCGTGAGGGACTTCTGGGGCCAGGGAAGGAAGGAAGGGCCAAGGAAATAATCATTTTGTCCTTTAGTGTCTGATGACCTAGAGACCTAATATTAACAACAAGAAGTAATATGTATGTATGTATATACACATATATTAATAAGACTTGAAATCAAACTAAGGTGTGTCGGGTCAGGCAACTGAATAGTAAAATCCTATGTAATAGAATAAGACAGGGGTGGCTTTGCCTTCTCTCCAGTGCCTCTCAAATGGATCATGTGTTTGTTTCTTTTTGAAACAGAACCTCACACTGTAGCCCAGGCTGGCTTGGAACTTGTAAAAGTCTCTTTTTCTTGCTGCCTGGGATTACAGGCATGGTGTCATGGGTCATGCCCTGCTGAAGTAGGCTTTTAAAGCCACTATGCACTTTAGGGAAGCCTTCTCAGCAGAGAGTGTGGTGGGCTAGAGAGGTGGCCTGCTGCCTCTTCAGGATTTCCTCTGCCTTGGGGAATCTCCAGATGGCCCCTTTGTAGCTAGATAGGGGAGCATTGGGCCAGACTCAGCCCAAGTGGACTTTTTTCCAGACTAAATGTTGACAGGCTAGATTTCAGTACACAGGTTTAGTAGGATGAGCAACAAGGGCCTGGATATACTGGATTTTGAGGCCTTTGCTATACATGTTTTATATAAGAGCTTATTTCCGAGTGTTTTGTGAATTTTGTACATGAACTTTCCAGACTTCTTCAAAGTGTGCTGTTGTAAGGATCACTCAACCAGTACTACATCTTAGCATCTGCCAAGACGACACAAACCACATTCCTCAGAGGTGTTTCGAACCTCGTGCTCGAGGGTAGGCCTCTCCCTTTTAGGCTCTTAGGATGTCTTGCTTGTGGCCCCAGGACAGAGGCAGTACTGTGCTGGCCTTTCTCCAAAAGGAAAGTAAGGCTCCCAGGAAAGGTGTGTGAGACGTGGGGGCCTCCCTCTGGCAACAGACAGAACCGGGCTTTGAACCAAGTCTGTCTGCCTCTAAGATATGTGTTGCCAACAAGAGGTTCCAGAGGGTCACTGCAGGTCACTGGCTGGATGCTGTCTCTGCTGGGACACTGAGGGGACAGACAGCTCTTCTAATGTTAGAAGATACACCAGGGGCTCTAAGAGCCTCAGTCATAGAGTACTTCAGCCTGTGCTGGGGCTAGTAAGAATAAAAATTTTAATTTATTGGCCTCAGAGCAATGGAGAAAATAGCTCGTTTGATGGTAGAGAATGAAAGTGAACGGGTTTATGGTGCTTTCAAGATTCCGATGATGTTTGTAGAAGCCACAGGCCTTTCGCTTTAATAAGTGACCCCGAGTTCCTCATTATAATGCAAACAGTGATGGCTTCAGGGTAAAGTGAAATATGCAGGGCCCTGACTGCAGGACAGATGGCTCTGAAGGGTCCCTGGAAGAGAATGGATTGTGTTCATTAAGTTCCTTTGCACTGGCTCCACGCCACTGGTTCTGCCAATTAAAATAGCTGGACGTGATTTTTAGACCATCATTTATTTTCCTCTGTAGACTTGATGATTTAAAATTTTAAGATGGCAGTATCAACAAAAAAAATTATACACCAATGGTTAAGAGGAATGTCTGGTTGGGGTGGAAGGTAGAGAGATGCCCCTTGCCCTGAGTCTGTTTTCAGAGACTAGATTGTTGCTCCAGGAAGTGTGGCGGGGCATTTATGAAGACACAAGCGCAGCTGGGACTGACTAAGCCGCTGGGTTTTTACATTGACATCATGGATCCAGATGAACAAATGGGAAACTGAGATTTGACATGAGGAGGCACCACCCTCATCAACAACTGAGTGGAAAATGTATTCAATTGAAAACATGCCCTTGGTTTGGCGTAGTGGATTTTGTATGGTCATCAGCCGGCATACTGCAGATAACATTCTTTCAAAAATTGAATCCATGGATCTCTCAGTGGTTAACATTTCAATAGAACATGTAATATCAAGACACTGGGGAGAGCAGCGTGCAGAGAGAGTCTCATGGAATACACAGCAGGGGAGCTCTTCTCTTTATGTCATGTAAACTGCACTGTGGAGAAATTCTCTTTTGAGCCCAGCACACGGAAATTAGAGAGGAAAGCGGAGAGTCTGCGTCATACATGGATGGTCCATCTCTGAGTGGTATCAGGGGTCGGCAGTCAAGATTGAAGGGTGGATGCAATGGTTGTTGGCCATTGCCTGGGATTCTGAACTTTTTTTTTTTTAACACAGAAAACGTCCAATAAATGGGGGTTGAATCACATTAAACAGAAGTTTACTCAAATAGAAGCAACTAAGTTAAAAGTTTGACCACTGTGAAATTTGACTTGGCACTTAAGTACATGTCTAAACCTTAGACTGCTAATTTGATTTTAAAAGTAAAACAGCCAATGTAAGAAGTTAAGTTTTTGCATGTATATGTATATGTGTGTTTATGTGGGCGCTTGTATGTGTGTAGGCACACCTGTGCATTCATGGTGCATGCAATGTGGAGGCCAGAGGCTGCGTTAGAGGTCTTCCGTGATTGTCTTTCACCTTATACTTGGAGTGTGAGTCTCTCACTTGAACCGGATTTGGCTAAGTTAGCCAGCAGACTTCTTCTGGAAGTCCTTTCTGCCTCCCGCACACTGAGACTACAGGTCTTGACAGAGCCATGTCCGTGAGGGGACTGTCATGGTCGATGACTGATGTGGGTGGCCCAGCCCATTGTGAGCCTGTGACATTTTAGGTGTCACTGTCACGTCTATGTAACCAGCTAGGTACCGTCTAGGGCTCATTCAGTTTTTGGGTTGTGTTTTGGACCTGAAGTCCACAGCTAAGCTTTCTTTCTTCTTCAACCATCTTTCTGTTTTGACCCAACGCTTCTTGTCTCCTTTGCACATGTGATGTTTTGGAGGGGGTTAGAAACTGTTTATGATTTGTTTTCCAACAGTAATTTGAAAGCACATTTTAGAAAGGCCCTGTTCTCTCTCTAAGAACACTTAACAATTGTGGTCCTTCATCTACTAGCGCAGGCTGGGGAGGTGGCGGCAGGGGCTGGACTGAGCAGCCAGTTTGCTGCAGTGATGGGGAGGGGACAGTGCCTTGGTTCACACTGCCGTCTGCACTGCCCCAACAATGACAGAGATGGTGTTTGACCAAAGCCACTTCTTTGTTGGTACTTCATTCTGCCTCCTAAGTGAAAATCAATTTTATTTTATTGCTTTTGTTTTGTCTTCTTGTTGTTTTGGCAACAGAAATGCCTCTCCAGAGTCAGACTGTATCTGGAGTGCTCAGGTTGGTGAGTGGACGTAGCTCTCCTTCATGGGCAAGTGCCTCGAGCCTCAGGAAGCAAGGTTTAGCCAAAGTAGTTTGCTGTGCACTGGCATTAGTACTCAGCCACATCATTATCTACTGTGCACACAGTACCACCTGAGCCAACTCCACTAGCTCTGACTGGGGTCAGCTCCACCCTGGTTTCTCGAATGGCTTTGGAGGCTGCCAACACTCCGACTTCGCTGGGCAAACATCACTGTTCTTGGTGCCCAACTCCCTGACTAACCCAGACGCTGGAGGATCTGCTGAGCCTCTGCTATTGTGATTGGCTTAATTAAGGTTTCTTGTGGCTTCTGTGAGTTTTGCTATTTATATTTCTCTAGACAATCTTCTCTGCTCAGTGTCTTCTGATTTGCGGCCACAGAGGTTCCAGACCCTGGATGATAGCTTTGTATAGCCTGTGGTTACTTATGGCCTGTTTATGTTCATGTTGCTTCTTTCCTTTCTTGGCCTCCTCAGAGCTCTACAGGAAGTTAGTTCTTTTCAGAGACCAAATCTTTGTCCTGTCAATACTGCTGTGTCTGTAATCTGAGGGTACCAAGGAAGCCGCCAGCAAAGCAACTGGCTCCCTGGGGTGCACCTGAAGCCATTGCTATAAGCTGTGGTGGGATTCTGGTATTCTTAGCTAAAAATTTCTTTAATGGGAACTACATTGGTCAAAAAATGAGGTCCCTTTAGGAATGGTCACATCTCTGGTGATGCTACTGTTGCAGACTTGACCTCATGGACTCTGAAAGGATGTCATGTGTAGAGACATAAGAGGTATCCATAAGAGCCTTCATAGGAAATAGTGCCCAGTAACTCACTGGGACCTGTGTGAGGAGCGAGGTCTCAGGTGATGAAGAGGGGGCTCTCAAAAGGAGATGCTGGGCTGAGGAGTCGTGGGCTCTGCTTAGGACACACGAGTCATGTTTAGAGGCCCCACACTCCATGCACAAAGGATGCTGAGAACCCTTTGTACCAGACTCCGAGGCAGTGGATCTCAGCCTTCCTAACGCTGTGATATGTTCATAGAGTTCCTCATGCCGGGGTGACTCCCAACCATAAAGTTATTTCATTGCTATTTCACAACTGTAATGTTGTCACTGTTCTCCATCTTGATGCAAATATCTGGGTTTTCTGATGGTCCCAGGCGGATCTGTGAAAAGGGTTGTTTAACGCCCGCTGGGGTTGCAACCCACAGGTTGAGAAATGTTGTTCTCAGGGGATTCCAGTGCTCTGCTTCCTGGTCCCTAAACCCTGCGGTAACCCCTCTTTGAGACCTTTCACTCATTTTAAACTAACAATAGGGAGATGGCGAAGGATTGCATACAATGAGTGGACCTTCTTTTCCTGATGTCTCTGGGTAAGCAAGATGCACACAGAAGACTCCAAGGTCCATGAGCCTGGGCACTGAGCTGTCTCCAGCCAAGATCTGGCAAAGTACTGATGGTACTGGTCTTACTGTCCACAAGGAGGTTTGCCACTAATAGCTACCTGACCTCAGAGGCAGATCCTTCCCCACCTGAGCCTCAGATGAGAACCTAGCCCCAGTGGTACAACAGTAGCCATGTGATGCCCAGGCAGAAAAAATGAGCTGTGCCAGATTCCTGAGCCATGGGATGTTCCCTGAGCTGTGTTTTGTGTTGACACAGCTATACAGCAATATGTAACAAGTGCACCCTTCTAACCCGTGACTTGCTAAATACTGTGAAAATGGGCCCTTTAACACCAGCTGGACCAAACCAACTCCGTTCTCACCAACAAGACCCTCATGAAGCCAAGGGCTCTGCTGACACCACGTAGGCATGGCATATTTCTGACTCTGCAACCTGTCTCTCATCTGGAGCACTGTGCCTTCTGCAGAGACATATGAGGGGCACTCCCCGACCTCTTGGGTCCCCTGCAGGCTTCTGATCAGTCAGACACATCCAGTCTCTTAAGACACCTATTCAGTTTTCCTTCCTTTCCTTGGGAACTCGCTGGAGAAGATGCACACCCCACCCCACCCCGGGCTCTGCTATTTATGTAGTGAACTCACCATACCCAGGAATACCATCTCCTCTTCACGCTCCTTCACTGTTTTCTTGGATTGGTAGAAACCTCGCCAAACCTGCAGGCAAATGCATAGTTACTCCTGGAAGAAGTTCTCCTGTAGAAACCGCCATCCCAAGCCTCATAACAGTCAGCTCCAGCCTACACACTCGGATTAGTTTTTAAATGTCGGGGTAACAGGCAGCAGCTTTCTTTTCTTTTTCTCCTTTTTATTACTTCTTCATTTTTCTTTTTATTTACTCTTTGCTCATACAACACATCCTGCCTGCATCCTTTTCTCCCTCTCCTTCTCCTAGCCCCCCTTTCCTCAACCTCCTCTTCGGCCCCAGACCCACTCCTCTTCCATTTCCCTTCGGGAAAGAGCGGGCTTCCCAGTGATATCAACCAAACACGGCATCCAATAAGACTAGGCCCGAACCCTCAGATCAAAGCTGGATGACGAGATAGCAAGTTTCTTAAATTTTTATTCTCTGTCATGTGTTTGAACATTTTGTCTGCATGTGTGCATGTGCAATACATGGAGCCAATAGCCGCAGAGACCAGAAGAAAGCATCGGATCCCTGGACACCGAAGTTGCAGATGGTTGCAAGCTGCCATGTGGGTACTGGGAATTGAACCCAGGTCCTCTGGAAGAGCAGCCAGTGCTCTTACCACTAAGTCATCTCTGCAGCCCCCACACTTAGCAGTTTCAAAGAAGGACAGTTACAGAAATGACCTATAGCTGTCTTTGAATCTTACTTGGGAGTCTTTAAGAGAAACTTCTAGAAATCAGAAGAGTGAGGCTAGACCTGAGGATACTACTTCATAGTTATACAACCAAAATCTTCCAAAGTAATGTTGGAAGAACAGCTCAAGTGCCTCCAAAACCTCTACGACTAAAGCTTAGCTTAGGCTTATGAGACCACAGAGACAGCAAAGAAAGCGTTCTGTCTGCCCTTTCCACTGCCTTTTCCCTGTCTACCCATGCACAGCTGGGAGAGTCTCCTGTCCTCTAGGCTCCATGGTTTAGCCCCATGCTTGGTTTCTTTCAAACATAGTTCTTATTTGTGCCACATGGTTGTAGTCTACATTTCCCACAAGGAACCTTGCCCTCCATTAGGAAAAAGGCAGGGTGCAGTCTGGCAGCACTATCTGAGAAGAACAATCGGTCCTCAGGGCCTCGAGAAGGAATTCTGAGGCCCAGTGGCTGGAATGTGCTAAGTGGAGGCTTGTCTTCAGGCTCCGGGGACTTGCTTCTGGCCTCTCCTTTCTGCAATTGTCTCAACATGGATTCTCAACATGGCTTTTTTTTTTTTTTTTAGAAACCTCATTGTGGATTTACATCCTTGCTAGGTTCTAGTAACATTCTTTCCAACAATTACTGGTGCCCTTTTGGAAGTCTTTGAACACAGTGTTCTGCATCTTAAACATCCTAGCTTACAATAAACAAAATAAAAACAAGACAATGTTTCTCCAGGCTAAGCCAATAAATTTCTGAGGGGTTTACTAACTCAACCCAGCTTTCCTATAGGTAGGGCTTTGGGTTTTGAATTTCTGAGCTCAGTTCCAAGGCTGGGATGTGTTGCCTGCCCTCCCCTCCCCAACCCAGAAGGCCCTTGTCTCCCGCCCCCCTGCCCCATGTGTCCGTACTTTCTGAATCTGGAGTGCCGCCAAGCTGGTGTCTGATAGTCTCTGTCCCAACAGCTTCATCTCCTTGGCTCTGCACTCCTGGAGGAAGATCTGTTTCATGAACAGTGCCCTGAGGCGGCCCTGCCTTGCACGCTCGGCTATCTGGATCAGTTTAATAGCCTCTTCCAATGCTAAACTCTTTGCGGCGTATTTCTGTGTGGGAGGAGGACACAACCAAAAGAAAAATCAGACAAATCAATGTTATACATGTGAACTGAACTCATGAGATGACCCAGCAAGCAAGGGTGCTTGCTGCCAACTGTATGCTGCACTATACCAACTGTAGATTGTGACCCTGACTTAGAGATAATGTGCCTAGTTTGCTTTTCTGTTGCTGTGATGAACATCATGCCCCAAAGCAACCTGGAGAGTAAGGCTTTCTTTATTCTTTCACTTTATAAGTCACAGTTCAGCATGGAGGGAAGCCGAGGCAGGTATTCAGGACAGGAGCTTGAAGCAAACACCACAAAGGCTTGCTGCTTTGTTCCCAGGCTCACCTTTAGCTGCCTTTCTATACAGCCTAGGTCCATCTGGTGAGGGATAGTGCCACCCCCAGTGGGCTGGCATCTCCTACACTAGCTAGCAATCAAGGAAATGCTCCATACTACTAAGAGAGGGCGAATTAGTTTCTTCCAGAGACAATTTTGCAAATAAAATGCCCAATCCCAAGAGGTAATCTTGTCACACATGTACATGTGAGCAACGTTAAATGAACTTAGTAGGTTGTATATACATGTGTGAACATATATGATCATACTATATATAATTACATAGTATATATAATACATATACATGCACCAATAGTCATTAAAGAGGGGGCCATGTATTTGGAAGGGGACAGAGTCAACGGAAGAGTTCGTGCAGAGTGGTGTAATCATAGGGCCTTTATACAAAATTCTCAAAAATCAAACCAAACTACCAACTCTCCCAAAAAATCTTTTAAAAAAGAAAGAAAAATTTTATTGACATGTCCATAGACCAATCTAATGGAGGTAGTTTCTCAACTGAGGCTCCTTCTTTCTGGTATGATAAGTTGATAAACAAGGTTAGCCATCACAGACCAGACCACTATCCTTTCAAACAGAATACGAGTTGTCACCCCAGTAGTTTAGTTCCATAGCAAGTTAGACCTGAGGTAACCAGAAATGTCAATCATACATATGGATTAATGCTAGAAATCTTTCATTTGATGAATGGGAGAACTGTCAACGAAACCAGGCCTCTGAGATGAAGACTGAAATGTACTTCAAAGAAAAGGCTGAAGCCAGTTGTAGACTAAGATGCTAAACTATTCAGAACTATTTCCTTCTATGTGTGAAAAGGTGGTTGCTAGGGAGGTGACTCAGCCACTCTCAAGGTTGAGTAACTAAGTTCAAATCTCCAGCACTCAACTAAAAAAAGCTGGGCATGGCAGTATGTGTCTAGAACTCCAGTGCGGGGGTGTTCAGGGTATAGCCAAGAGGATCCCTGACACTCAGTGGCCAACCAGTTTAGATGAATCAGTAGGCTCTGGGCCTGGTGGGAGACCTTGCATCAAAAAGTAAGGTGGAGCATGATTAAGGCATGCACACATGCATGTGTGCACACACACGTAAATATCCAACCATGATGAATGGCATCTAAAACAGAAAAAGGAGGATCCATGCTGCAGATTGTGTAGTCTCAGATGGATTACATAGCCATAGGGCTAAGTGAGTGGCGTGTGCCGTTTTCACGGCTTCAGAGTTACACAAGTAAGATCACTGGGAGCCCTTAGAGGCCCATGGAGACCTACATGGGATCAGGGTGAGGCTACTGTTGTCCTGAAAGCAAGGGTGGAGCTGTACCAGTGTAGAGAAGCATGGTGGGGAGAGCCCTGTGTGGATAGAGGATCAATGGCTGCCACATCCAGCTTTATATGGGATCTGGGGACTTGACCTCAGGTCCTCCTGTTTGTGTGGCAAACTCTTTCCTCACTGAGCTGTCCCATGGGCCTATATTAAAGACTTCCTTTTCCAAGAGACAGTCCTTCTAGGAGATCCAAATGTCACTCAGAACTCAGTTAGGTCAGGGTGGAGCTAAGAGCAACTGAGAATGTACAGTAGATTTTGAGCTTGTGAATTCTGGACTTAGTGGATTTAGTTTCTGATTTTACCAGGTGAATTAGAGATGAGAAAAGCAAAGCCGGCTGGTTACTAGCTCATTCTTCTGGATCCCCAACCCAGGAAGCAGTATTATTATTTTTCTTTATTCTTGAAAAGTAATGGTACTTGAATCCCTAACAACCACCCAAATGTTATATAATCCTGTCTAGACCTCATATGGCAAGCATGGGAGGGAGGCACCTTCCTCAACTTGAAAATAGAGTAAGCGCTTTCTACACAGTTAGAGGCATGGCAGAGTAGTTTACAAAAATGATGACGAATACTTTTTAAAACAATACAAACCATATCAGGGAGGTTCAATCCACATTCGTCTAAGATCTGAGCAAGGATCTTTTCTCTTCCTTTTATGACTTCCAACCTCTCCTTCAGAAAATACCTGGGTATGGGGACATCCAACTGTTGCTGAAGAAGAGAGGAGAAATGAAAGATCATTCAGTTAGGATCCCAGGACTTGAATCCAACTGGAATCATGGTGGGATGGGCAAATCAATAAGACTCGCTTAGGGGTGGGACTAGAAAGAAGGCTCCGTGGGTAAGGGAGCCTGCTGCAGAAGCGACAAAGTCCAAGTTTAAGGTCAATTAGTGACATATGGGAGCATCTTGAGGAATCACAGGACCAAGGTCAGAGATGGAGATGAAGATGGGTTGCTCTTCCTCCCTCGCTTTCCTTCTGGCTCTAACTCTGCTCCCTCCAATCTTTAGTTTCCAGCTGACTAAGGCCCCGAGGAGTTCGAGCTTGGGAGGTCAGTTCAGATCAGAGACAGACACCATCCACTTCCTGCTTCAGACTCTCTCAGGGAGGGCCTGCCTGGCCAAACTTCCCAGCTGTCTTAGCCTCTGTGATGAGGATGTAAATCCTACCATGTGAACACCTGGGGGCTGGCCAGAGTGTGGACTTTGTGAGAGAGTGGCCACAGTGGCCAAGTATGAAGGATGCTGGCTATCTGTTCCATCTCAAAGGCAGGGACATTCCCAAGGCTTTCTTCTCTGCCATGACACTATTCACAGAACCTAGATACTACTGATGGCCCCTGCATGTCAAAGACATCATATGGCTTGTCTTTCCATCAGTTCCAAGGCTGATAGAGAACACCTTTGATGTTATCCTTCAACACAGCCTTCTGGGATGATGCCTGGTCCCCTGTCTCCCCTCTCCTCCCTGTGCACACCTCTCACAGAAGCAGCATTTCCTAGTTATAAGGACGGTGAGCAGCTGAAGCTCGGGGCATTGTGAATAGCATGGGAAATGGAGGGGTCCCGGCATGGGAGCCCCCAAACCTCTTTAGCCTGTAACCACTTAACAGCCTTGAAATTAGATTTAGAGTTTGAATGTCACCTTACTAATTAAATTTAGGGATATGATTCAATAAACAGCTATTTCACATTTGGTCCACGCTGTTCTTTATGCTTTCACACAGGCAAGCTGAGTACACCTGACTCAATATGGTGGTTTTGCTTTTGCTCTTATAAATGTATGAAATGCACGTGCAAATTCTGGAATGTTTGGACTCATTCCAGTTTTTCTCTTTAGTCTATTGTGATGTCATCACAATACAATAAGAGTCTTCCTAGGAAGAGAAATGACCTTTACGAAAGTCAGAATGTTTTAAAGGTGAACAGACATTAAGCTCCCTGTAAAGAGATTTTTGTCTTTTTAACCTGAGGGAAACATCTTTTCAAAATCAAGGGTAAGCTCATAAAGCCCACAGCTAGAAGAAATGAGGTGTTCAGTGGCCTCTGGGAGCATGGCCAGCCAGAATGTTAGAGACACCTCAGGCAGATTTCTGTCAGCAAGGAGAAAAAGGCTCAGTGGCAGGGTCTGAGTGACCATAGGAGATGCCCCAGCCACCAGGTGGCAGAGAGCGGCCCCTTGGGCAACAAGGAGAGATAATTCCTTCTGCTGAGGCCAAGGAGCAAAGGCCACAGCTATAAATCTACTGGGTCAGTACCGACCCAAAGCAAAGAAAGAGATGCATCCAGCTGTGCACGAGGACTGAGACATTCAAGGCTACCATCCAGCGATGGGAGGATAAGAAGCCCAAGGGCATTGTAGACCCAGAGAGTTGAGGGTGTGGCCCAGAGAAAATGGGAGAGTTTGGGCTATGGGGTATTTGTGAGAGGGCCAGTCTACTCCATTTCAACCATCTTGATAGTGTGTCATCTCTGTGATAACAAGACTTCAGTGTTAAACAGACCTAAGGGCTGTGCACAGATTGATCAACCAACATCTGCCTCATGATGGTGGGGTTTGAGTGAAGAGAACATTCAAGCTTCTAATTCAACATAGTCATCACATTTAAACCTGGCTAAGAAGTCTGCAGACAATGGGACAGCCCTGTATATCTTATTGACAACAAAAACCTAATGAGGTAACAGTAACACTCACGGGAGACAGCTTCAGGTCCTGTAAGATATCGTCAAAATAATGGAACTCTGTCATTTCCAGCTCTACCATCTCGTTCTTCAGTTCCAGAATGCGACCCATCACTCCATCTAGGACCTTACGGATCAGCATGCGTTTCTGTGGATGGACTATCTGGTCGTAGACATTCTCCATGTTCCTGAAGATCTGCACGTACTTTATGTAGAAGGTGGCTAACATCTGAAAGACTAAGACCTTGTTCCTTTGTGGTTCAGTCATCTTCTGAGACTCTTTGTCAAGCAGAGAATTGAGGGCTTCTTGGGTCTGATGCCACATTTTATTGTACATTCTGAGGGAAGACACAGAGTTTAGACAACCTCATGGATGAATGTTATCCACTGGGCACATTTGGCACCACTAACAGAACACACAGGCAGGGGTGAGCTCAGGACATGGTAAGCGGCTGGAAGGCTCTCTGGACAACTTATGGTGTTTTGAAATGCTTGTGGATTTTTGGGTTTTGTTCTGAAAAACCATGGCTATGATTAGTAAACAATTTTAAAAGCTTCTTTAAAAATAATATAATTTCTCTTCAGTGTGTCTGTGAAACCAGTGTTACTATATTAATTTAAATAATAAAGTAACTTATATCTAGAACAACTAACTTATTTAAATGTATATGTCTACATTTATATGATGTATATATGATGAGAAGTGTACATTTAAACTATCATGTTGGAAAGTATCTCCACATTACATTGTAAAGTTAGATTTGTGCAGACTCTGTGGATAAAACTATGCCCCAGAGAAACTTGATACTCTGTATCGAGTTTGATTGTAGTGATATAATTTTTTCCCATGCTAAGGTAAGAATTCAGTGCTTTGGGCATGCTAGTTTTTCTACCACTGAACTATATCCCTAGCTGTTGCGGGTTGGTCTTGTGTTCTGTACATTTAGATAGTGATTGTTGTGCCTAGACATCTGATTACAGGATGGGTGATGGCGTGGTCAAGCATCTCTGGTCTCAATGATATGTAAAAGTTGTTTTCATACATCTCTGATTAATAAAAAGCTGATCAGCCTATGACTGGGCAGGAGAGGACAATGGAGGTGGGACATCGGATCCCTGGGAGAGGATCCCAGGTACAGAGAGAACAGCAGAAAGAGACGAAAGGTATGAAGAGGCCATGTGGAGACACCAGGAGGGTTTGCCATTGGGACACACATGCAGCAGAGCCCACCAGAGCAAGATTCAGATGGCAAGTAACAGGGCATTTATCTGGGCATTAACAGCCTAGTTGGGTTATAATAGTTCAGAATCTGCCCATTGGAGTGCCAGCAGCTTGTAAATAAAAATACCAGGTCTTTGTATCTTTTATACAGTAGCTATATGGACTAAGGTGAATAAAGAGAATCCTGCAGGTATTTGGAGGCAAAGGCGGTATTGCAACCCCTCCAATACTACTATACATAGCTCTTTAGATTCTTGGTGTGTGTTTGTGCAAGTGTGTGGGGTAACAGGTCAAACTACAGGGTTATTTCTCAGGACACAACCACTTTGCTTCTTGAGACAAAGTCTCACTGGCCTTAGAATTCATCTGGTAGGCTAGACTGGCTGGCCAGTGAGTCCCAGGGATTCCCCCTTTTTCTGCCTCCCAAGTGCTGGGATTATAAGAGTGTAGCATCATACTCAGCTCTTTTTTTTTTTAAATAAACTCAGGTCTGTATATTTGTGAGGCAAACACTTTATTGGCTGAACTATCTTTTCAGCTTTAATATTAAAAAATAAAAATAAAAGTAGCAAAAGTCTGAGGCTGATGGCTCAGTGTTAAGAGCACTAGTTGCTCTTGCAGAGGATTCAGTCCCAGCACCCACATGGCAGCTCACAGCCTTCTGTAACTCCAGTTCCAGGAGATCTGATGCCCACTTCTGCCCTCAGTGGGCATTGGATGCAAATGGTATGCATATGTACATACATACATACATACATACATACATACATACATACACATGAAGTCAAAATAATAACACACACAAAATAAAAAACTAAATAAAAAAGTGGCAAAAGCCTAAAGATAGCTCACTGACAAGAGGCAAATAACTGCAGTGTAGTCACCAAAATGACTGTGCCACACAGCAGTGAGAAAGTGTGAATGAGCCATAGGTAAAGACATCAATTGCTGCTGCTCTTAGGACCATAACAGCGTTTGAAAAGCAAGGTTCTCATGGGGTCTGTGCCTCCTGGGTTCCCTTGTATCACTTTACTGGAAGGGGTGTATACAATCAGAAACTCATTGAATACGTGTGTGAAATGAGGATTGTTCCATGCTCTTCCTGAGGTAAGGGGAAGCTGACGGCTGGGGATATCATTCACCAGAGGGGCTACCAGGGCACCATCCCATCCCCTCTCTGTCTCTGGATAGTTGTTTTGTCATTGGATTTGCTCAACATATCTCTTCAGAGACGCCTCTCATCCTTTTTTT
>JADRCC010163637.1:0-14075 GCA_019843855.1 Hylomyscus alleni
TATATATATATATATATATATATATATATATATATATATATATATTAGATAAACCAGTGATATGTTTGCCTGGTAGGCATGAGGAACAGTCTGATCCCCAGATTCTGTGTTTAAAGGAAAGAGATGGGGAAGACTGGGCATGTGGCACACTTTTATAAACTCATACTCGGAAGCTGGAGATCCCTGGCTGCCAGCTTAACCTAATCACCGAGACGCAGGCTAATTCTTGTTTCAAACCTTGATTCAAATAGCAGCAGCAGCGACCCTAACAATAAAAGGTGGGCTGTACCTAAGGCATATCAAAATTGACCCCTGGTCTCCACACGAATGAATACAGACAAACGTGCACACGCAAACACAGATGTGCATCCATATACACAAAGGGGGGCAGTAAAAGAATGATTCAACAAATCCCTTCTGAGGTCTGATGAGAAAAATCTCTCTTGAACATATTACCTTACCCGCTCCTCACCACAAACAAATTGTCAAATTTGACCACAGACAATGGATACCTGGGGTTTATTTCCTTGCTCATTTTGAAAACTTCTCCCTGGACCTCCACACCTTGATTTATATCTTAACTGTGCAATTGGTCTTCGTTATCAAGCTTCAGAAACTGGCCAAAGAAGACAGGCTTGTGTCACAGGCTTGTAATCCTCCCTACTTGGAAGTCCAAAGTGTGAGGAGAGGAAGGTCAAGACCTGCCCGGGCTCCAGGAGGAGCTCAATCCCAGCCATGCAACTTAATGAGCACCTGCCTCAAAATAAGAATTTCAGAAAGCTAGGATTTCAGGGAGTAGGAGCCTAGCTTGCACCAGCCAGTAGCCCCATCAGTGGGGAAAGGTCACGTGCTATTAAAAATTCTCTCAGATATGATCCTTTACTTTCCTGGTGGAGATGACATCATGGCCATAATGCAGTTCTAGGACTTCCAGTGAAAACGGTCTTTGGATTTTAGTCAGTACCGTTCAGCCACACCCTGCTGCCTACCCTCAGAGCTCAGATTCCTTGAGCAGTTTGCCATTAAGCCTCAAATCTTCCATTTGGATCGGTTTGTGAATGAATATTGCTTGAGGCTCAAACTCACACACACCCCTCTCCTTGTCTGCGAGGTGAGTGTGGCTCATTCTCTAGGTGTCTATTGTCCTAGACATCCTGAACATTGTGAGTGAGACACACCGTAAGCTGCCGCTGGAACAGGATGCAGATGCTTCCGATAGAACAGCAGGGCCTGAGCTCCCTGCCCAGCAGTCTAGGCAGACCCCTGCTGGCCGCCTCTGTCTCTGCAGGGTTGTGTCTGTGTGGGTGACTGGTGGGGCCTTACGCAAGAAAAGGCTTGCGAAGAGTGAAACAGCTTGTCAAGGTATCCTTGTGGGTGTCTGTATTGAAGTGTCACAGTACGAAGGCTTTTTATTAGCAGTTATTTTAGAAGCCGAACACCGAAACGGAACAGTTTCTTCCCTACATGGCACTTCCAGGCTGGCTGCCTCCCTCAGCACCCTACGACAGCACCAGCCTTCACATAAGGGGGTGGAGAACATGACGCTGGATCCTTTGACGGTGGAGCCTGGCTATGTGGCCCACGCCCTGAGCCCTGGAGATAATTTGGTTCATTCACATGTTTCTGATGACGGGATGCAGCCGCGGGGGCTGCGGAGGATGGGGCCTCGTGCGTTGCCTTTGCGCACAGCCCGAGAACCTTCCTGTTTTGAATGGGTTTGGAGGGATGGGTGGCCTGTGTGGAGGGCAAAGAGAAACCCGGGCCAGCTAAGCCGGGTATGAGAGTTCTTTTGGCCTCCTTCAGTTTATGGCTAAATTCCTCACAGCTCTCTTCTAGCCCGCAGCAGGCTCTCTCTAGAAAACTCAGAAGACTTCATTGTAATGAAGAAATCTCCTTTTAGTGCATCAGAGAGCCGATTCTGGATCTTGGAAGGAAGGGTCTTCATTCTACCTTCATATCTCAGCTTGAAATGAAAATGGCGCCAGCTCAACCTCTTGCTTTTGTTTTGGCACTTTGATTTTTTGGGACAAAGTCTCACCACGTAGCTAGCTAGCCCAAGCTGCCCTTCACTTCTTCATCTTCTTGCCTTGGCACCTGAAATCACAGATGTGCAGCCCCTCCAACTCCTGTGTTTTCATGATGCCGATGAAGAAAATAGTATTCAGAGAGGCAAAGTCACCTCCTGAGGTGACCTGGTGTCTTTTGAGGTTACTCCTTACCCCCAGGTAGTGAAAAGGAGTAACCTTCAAGGTCATCACAAGGTGACAAGGTGTAAGTCCTTTCTAAATCTGATACACGAGCCATCCATCGCACAGAGACCTAGCCATCCATCACACAGAGACCTGGATCTGTTTGTTCCTCTGTCGTGTGTCCACAGCACGATGTGACTTCGGCTCACTAGATCAACTTCTCTGACCCTTATTTTCAAGTTGACCAAAGTGGAAATGTCTGTTCCGCCTGTTGCCTCATGCTGTCACGAGAACACTTGTCTTAGTTAGGGTTTTACTGCTGTGAATAGACACCATGACCAAGGCAACTCTTATAAAGACAATATTTAATTGGGGCTGACTTACAGGTTCAGAGGTTCAGTCTATTATCGTCAAGGCAGGAGCATGGCAGCATCCAGGCAG
The DNA here is from genome assembly GCA_019843855.1 of Hylomyscus alleni. Classification (NCBI taxonomy): domain Eukaryota; kingdom Metazoa; phylum Chordata; class Mammalia; order Rodentia; family Muridae; genus Hylomyscus; species Hylomyscus alleni. The sequence continues at coordinate 2,631 of JADRCC010163637.1, forward strand.
GAGGATGAGAGTTCTACATCTTCTTCTACATCTTCATCTGAAGGCTGCTAGCAGAATACTGACTTCCAAGCAGCTAGGATGAGGGTCTTACAGCCCACAGCCACAGCGACCCACCTACTCCAACAAGGTCACACTACTCCAACAGGCCACACCTTCTAATCATGCCATTCCCTAGGCAGAGCATATACAAAACCACCAGAGGCACCGTGAGAAATACGACATGGGAATGTGAGACCTGCCCTCGGGACTCTCGTTGCCATTGGTGAGCAGTAGTGTAGAATGTGGCTCTCTTAGACCAATCAGGCTGAGTGCAGGATGGCTTCTCAGGGGTGGGGACACTGACTTGGGCCTTTTTGGAAGATTTCAAGACTACTCTTGGCTCACCCTACTTAGTTTCCCTTTGCATCTCCCATGTCTATGGTACAACCTGCCACTCTTATATAATGGACATGCGTCCACTCTTATATAATATTGCTGTTCTCCCCTGCTAAGGTGATAGGTGAGAGATTTTCCCACAGTGTTAGAAGGACTCGTTCAGATCCCCGACCGCCTGCTGATTCATGCCCCATGTTTCTTGTCCATGCCCTTCCTGGCAACCTCAACCACTGCCACTGCAAACATTTTCAAACAACAACAACGACAATAACTTATTTTTAAGATCTATTTATTTTTATCGAAGTGTGCTCGTGTTTGTGTGCAAGTATGTAGGTGTGCACCTCTTGCATGGAGTGCCTGTGGAAGCCAGAAGAGGGCATCAGAAACCCTGGAACTGGAGTTAGAACAGTTGTGAGCAGTCACGTAGGTGCTAGGAACTCAACTCCGGTCCTCTGCAAGAGCAACTCAGTGCTCTTAATTGTTGAGCCATGTCAGCATTGGCAGCCCAACTGAGAGCACATTTGAACATTCCATGTCACATTGCCTCCCCTGCTCTTTGAGGTTAGCCAACAACTACCATCCCTTATCATTGCCAGACGCTATGAGTCTAACAATTTGGCTAAGGGTGAAACACACACCACAAAAGGAAGCAGTCACAGGATAAGCCACACACACTGTAGCCTATGCCAGATTTGGGCAACAAAGGACAGGGCTCAGGTCTTCAGCACTTTGGAAAGGACTGGAGACTCTTGCTACAATGTAACATTTAAAACATTAAAATAAAATAGATGAGATTACAAAATAATACTATCAAGTAGAAGTGGAGTTATGCATCTTAAATTGCGGTGTATGGTATCATTAAAACGTTAAATGGGACCTGGGGGTGAGTATAAAGTGATGAGTGTAAAGGATGTTTTGGAATACAGCAGTGACATGACATTAAGTCACAGGTTATATGTGTATTATCTTTAGATTCTGCTGATGCCACTTCAGTTTGTTGCCCATGTTAACAGCTGAAAGAAACACTGGACTCTGAGATGAATAAAATGTATGTGCAACCTATGTTCATACAATCCCTGTGAATCAAAGCCACCAGGGTCTGTGTGTTACTGGTTCAGTAGCCCTGTGCTTGAACACCATTCAGCAGCGCTCTTTACACAGGGGCCATGAATTTCTACTAACTAGGAGCATCCGTCAAAACCCGATGCAAGGACATGGGGATGCATAGTAGTCAAACCAGGAAGACTCTGCAGCTAAGACTGAATGAACTCCCGGAGTTCTAAAGGACTCAACTTCTTCAACTTTCACATTTTAGCAGCAATAGCATTTGTGCCAGGAGATCTGTGTGAATCTGTGCACCTCAGGTGCTACCTGTCTTGCAATAGGCAGTTATCATATCAGCTTTCATTGCTGTAGCTATGTGAACACAGGAAGAGGATTTCTCATAAATCAACGGCATACGAGGGAATTGACACTGGGCGGCCTGGTGTTAAACAGGGCATGTGCACGTTCAGCTTGATTAGCTGAGTTCAGCCCATATTTCTTCACCTCTCCACGCTACAAGGACCATTGCCAAGAGCATAGTTGAAACCAGTACACTGCCTGTCCAAGGCTGTCCCTTAACTTCTCTCCCACTAGGGCACCTATAAGGATCCATATCCATTATTTGTCAGAGCTTCATTTGTGAGCCCCCTCCATCATTGCTACTCTCTCTAGCAGCTCTCGGACATCTTCGTACAACCTGTGTTAGGATTCAGTCTGGAACAAAGCTCAACTCGAGTTAGGAGAATGCACTTTCTGGAAGTTGTGCCAATCTCTGCCTACCTTCTCCACCCATTCCGTTGCTCCCGCTGCCTGCAAGAATACTCAGCTTACCGTGTTCAGGGGTAAGGGCTGGACTGTCACTGAGCTACGACTCCAGGTGCACACCTCTTTATAAGATGGGCCTTTCCATTCAAAGAGGGTGTCACTTCGCCCTGCCTTTCCGAGACAGCCAAACATTCTGGATAAAGCAGAGAGGATTGTCGAAACTCAGCCAACAGATACCATGCTGGGTGTTAGGGAGGAAAAGGTGGGCAAAAGGCATCGTAGCCTTGTAGAGAATCTTGCACTGACAAATAAGCCATAGATGCACACCAGATACTACAGTGAGTGGTATGGGACAAACACACCGGGGGCTGTAAAAACCTTTAAGGGGGAAGGAGTTTGGCTTGGCATGAGTGCTGGGAAGCCTGCAGAGAGCATTTCTAAGAGGAGGCTTGTAGGTTGGACTAAAATACTGCAAAACATTGGTACATATTCATAGTCTCATTTTATAGTGTATAACTGTTATCAATGAGAATGTTTAAAGCATTGTTAATGTGCTTCTATTTTCTTTAGTTTGGGGGATTTTTTTTTAAGATTTATTTATCTTTTATGTATATGAGCACACTGTAACTGTCTTCAGGCACACCAGAAGAGGGCATTGGATCCCATTACAGATGGTTGTGAACCACCATGTGGTTGCTGGAAATTGAACTCAGGACCTTCTGAAGAGCAGTCAGTGCTCTTAACCGCTGAGCTATCTCTCCAGCCCTAGTTTGGGGGGTTTTATGTGACTTAGACTTAGACTCTCATAGCTAGCTACGATATCCTCATTTCTATAAACTTACTTTAGCCCAAACAGAAAGACAGTACCAGCTACTTGGAGCACAAAGAAGTTTGATCAGTTCTGTGATCCCAGCTCTCTCTGCAGTGAGCCATGGTTGCATGGTCTTTATGCTTCTCTCAGGCTTGCCAAACTTCACCAGAGCCTCCAGTAGCACTGGGCTGTGTGTGTGTGTGTTCTGCGCAGTTGGTGTGTGTGTGTGTGTGTGTGTGTGTGTGTTCTGCGCAGTGCTAGCATCTCATTGTTGTATGACAGGAGTGCTTACGTAGTCCAAGGGCCATGCCTAACGGTTTCTCTGCATCCCGGAAAAGGGAATACTCCAGTGTTGACTGTCTTGAGATACAAATGACTGGGAGCCATGGGGTGCAAAGGCTGAGGGAGGTGGGGAAATGGTAAGCAAGATTACACTCCATTCGGCAGCTTGCCAGCTGATGCCTCTCTATTGTCCAAGCTCAGAGCAGAACTCACCAACTCATCCGCAGAGGCAACATTCATCCCAGGGTGCAGTCGGCCATGGCGGTCTTTCCTTGTTGCCCACTCTGTACTAGAAGATGATATATATCCTCAAATTCTCCTTCGGAAATACAAAGAGAACTAAACGGGAATGCGCCACAGTTACCGGTGGCTCTGAGAGTCCTCTGCAAGCATGAGCGTTTTGAGTGCTCAGCTTCTGATGCCATTTTCGTGGCAAGGTAGGTCACGCGGTGTAGGCCTCTGCTTTCAGTTACAGCCTTCGTAGACTGCGGTGTGCACATGAGAAGCCACCACCAGGAGTGCTGCTCCATTGCTTACATGCCAAGGTGGCCTGAGAGAGACCCGCTGAAATCTTTCTGCTAACCAAACCAAATCTCCCTTAGCGTTGAGGATTCTATCAGGCATGCTGTCCCAGCGACACTAAAGAGACTAACCCAGGTAGTCTGTGTGAACCCAGACGTTACATTCCAGACTCCTCACTTCCAAACACAGACCTCTTACCTTTCAAGTAAGAAACAGAGTGGGCTTGCTAGCAAGCAGAGCCTTCCCTTTATGAATGAGGGTAACCCCCTGTGATAATCTGAACACTGAGTGTGGTATGTCATGATTTACAAGCATTGAGTACCACCCAGATGAGCAGGGAAAACGGGCCACTCTGGGACTCCATTTCAGAGACCTTACTGACAAAAGGCAAACGGTGTTTGTGGGATCCAGACATTTAGCTCCACAATTCCAAGCTAATTTTAGGTTCCACTAATTAAATGCAAAAAAAACCCAAACAACAACAAACCAACTGTTTCCCTCGAAGAAAAGACTTGAGATAAGTTCTTAGAGAATTTAAAAGACTGATAAAGCTAGGAGGAGAAGGGAGGGTACAGGGAGAGAGGGAGAGGGAGGCAAGGAGGAAGAGAGAAAGAGGTATATAGAGGAGGGAGAGCTGCAAATTGTGTTCTGCAGAAGGCCAAGTCCTGCTTACTAATATTTTAAAATATTCATTTCTTTATCTCCTGTGCATGACCAAGCCCCATGGATGATTCAGTTTTCCTTCAGATCCGTTCCACCTCCCAGCCACACCCATAAAAGGATTAGATGGTGTTATCTTCCATCTTTTCCTATCTGGACACTATCCCTGCATTAACCAAAGAAATGTGTTTAGTCCTAAGCCAGACTGTTGGGACTCGCTTTGTTTTAGGGGTCCATGCACAAGCAGTAATAGGACATGACAAAGGAATCACAAGGTGTCCAAGCCTCCCCTCCTCAGTGACAGCCATATCTGCTGTCACAGGTGGGTCGTGCAGATCAGAATCACCTTTGCTCAGCAGGGCCTCTGCCACGAGGCCGACATCTCTAAACACCAACGGGAGGGTGTGTGTCTTCTTGTTTCCTGGCAGTATTTAAAGTAAGTTGAACAGTGCTGGTGTGATTTGCAAATGCCTCAGTCTTAGAGATTGTCATTTACAGAGAGTTCAGTGTCTTGTCTCCTTAAAGCTTGAGAATTATCTCCTCCTCTCTTTCTTCTCCTTTTTCCTCTTCATCCTTCTCTTTTCCTTCTCTTCCTACTCTACCATCTCCTCCTTTCTCCTTCCTGTCCTCTTTCTTCCTACCACTTAGAAGCATTCAGGACTGTACTCTTTCTGCCTTCCACAACTCTCTTATTAAAAGTTAGCACCTTCTGTTTATACCAGCATGGAAGCTGAGGCAGTGGAAGACAATGTGTGAGGTCTGTGGTCTATGGTGTGGGATGGTAATTTTCCCAGACGCCAACCCCCTTGACTTTCCCTCCCTTCCCCTCACCTCCACCTCTTACAGACCAACTAAGAATACCAATGTAGATAGAGGCTTGTGTCTGTTGCCTTTGCCACAAGCCTACTGGCTCTGGCTTTCCCAAAGCAGGTTCAAGAACCTACCAGCAGCTTGGGGGTTAAGGGAAGTGGGCTTGGACATGGCCTGGGTGTGGCACATGTCCAGAAAAGAACGCTACAAAGGAGGAGAGCACTGTGAGAAAGAAACAGTCCCTTGAAGAGACCAGGATGTCCTGAGCTCTGTCCTTGAGCTGCCTGGGGGCTGCCTCTTGGCAGTGCTCGGAGCCACTCACTGCCCCAGGCGCTTTGGGAGCACCTTGGAGGAGGGCAGCTCTCCTGAGTTCGCATACACAGGGCTGCCTGCAAAGGATGGCCACCCAGGGGGAGTTCTCAGAGGAAGGCAGGCTCCACTGAAGAGTGGTCAACCGAATATTCCCAGCCCAGCACTGGGAATAAGGGAAGCTTTTCTTTTCTCCTCCTTCTCTCCCCAAATGCAAATTGCCTCCTGTCCTTGGAATAAGGAAGATGGGTTGCTGGGCAACTACTTCTAAACAAGTCCCCCTACCTCACCCCTCCGCCCATTTTTCCTGACCCCTGGAACAATGAAGACTTTTCAGCAAATGGAACCAAGATGGGAGGAAAGACAAAAATAAAGTAGAGTCAGACATTACAGAGGTGCTTGAAATACAGGAAGAAAATATAATATTGATAGATAGGTTTTGTCCTGAGCAGATGGAAAGGGATTTCACTTGACTAATGTGGTCATGGTGTCGATAAAGCCAAATCAAGGCGGTCATGTGACAGTCATTCTGATTCCACTTGTTAGGACAATGGCCCCGAGAGTATGACATCATAACCAGTCCATTAGGAGTCTTGGGAATCTGTGTTTCTGTCAGGATAACGAGGTCTTGGATTACCAGGCTTTTACAAAGGTCTTTTTAACGACTCTCATATTTTTCTCTATCCTGTGGTTGTCTTAGAAGGGGACAGCAGTGCACTGAAGTTGTGTGATGGAAACAGATTTGGATGAAAGACTGCCCACTAGGGTGTAGAGGGGTTTAAGAAAAAGCACAAGATACAAGACCTTCTACACCTTGGTCTGAAGGCACAAGGACAGGCAGTGGTTAGAAGAAGGAAGCCGGCCAGTCAATGGACTGAACCAACTGTATTTGCTTAGACTGCCATCACAAAATACCACGGGCTGGGTGGCTTAAACTCCAGAAATATCCTTTGTCACAGTCTGGAGGGTCAAGGTTAGAGTGTCAAGACAGCTCAGGGTTATCTTCGTGATTTACAGACGATGGCCATCTTACTGTGTGTCCATGCAGAAAGCAGCCCCACTGTCTCTTTTGGAAAGAGACTTAGTGGATCAGGGCTCTACTCTATACCTCATACATCCACAGTCACCTCTTTAGATGGGCCATCTGCCATGCAGTCACACAGGGACTTACAGTGTCAGATAGGAATTTGATCTGAATGTAACTCAGCTCAAAGTCAGCACTCTGAAAGACCACAGTTGTAGGAGCCTAAGGGACTAATGTATCTCCCTGGAATACAGTATGTTAATGTACACATTCATGCAAGGCCTGATATTATTCTAACTTCTTCTTAAATCCAACTAAAACACTGGAAGGTCAGCTGACTTGTCTAAGGAATAACCATGAAGGACAGATGCTGGCCAACCTTCTTAAAAAGAAAGCCAGCGGTTTCCAAAACTCCAGACACATGTCCGACTGTTATCAACCCCCGGGGTTGCCTTGGCTTTTGTCCACCTTAAATGTTTTTATGGTAAAAAAACAAAACAAAACAATGTTATAAAAACACTCCGAGACTCAAAGGGGAAAATTTAACCATCCCTAAACCCACAGGTTGCATATTCGTGTATTGGTACACACGAGTACTATTGCTGTAGATATAAGGACATCCGAATGTTGGCACATGCATGTGCACATACGACAAGCTCTAGTTATTCACAGCATGTGAGTCCCACAAGGTCACTGAAAACTGAGGTGGTAAATCTGAGGTGCAATGCCTGGGTTAAATGCAAGTTAAATTGTCCACTCTGGTCCTCACATTTATGTCAACTGATCTGCTGGGGTAACAAACGTATATAGGCTCTTCTGTTTAAAAGCTTTTTATTTAATATAAGCTTGTCCTTAATTTATGGTAGCTGAACTTAATGTTCCAACTTTACAGTGGTTGGCACGAAAAGACAATTCACTTAGTAGAAACCATATCGTTTCATATTTGGAACTGGATAATTTCCCAGGCTGGAGACACCAAATGCATTCCTCATATGATGCTGGGCAGTGGCAGGGAGCTGCAGTTCCCCAACCAGTCACGCACCCACTAGAGGAAATGCCCTCCAGAACTAAACTAGGGTATTCTAAAGATTGGGGACATCAGCTGGGTTGTGTTTCCAGGCAATGACCTGTTCGCTGAGACCCAACTCGAAGACTAGAAGCACCTGTGGTGGCAGATTCATAGACATTGCACCGAGGGACAATGAAATGAACACAGACCATGCCAGAACAATGTAGACTCAATGCACATATTTTCTCAGTAAAGCACACCCCAGCTTTCTTGCCCTTAGGAACTGGAGGCGGCACCTCACCACCACTTGGAGACCATTTTAAACAGCAAAGCAACTAGCAGAGTCTCAAACGATACAGGATGAATGGTACTAAGTCCTTCTTGAAAGGGACACTTGGTGGAAAGCTGAGAGAGGGCTCTCTCGCAGTGTTCCTGAGGTTTGCTAGACCGCCCAAGCCAGACAATTCCAATTTGAATTGCCTTGTGCGTGACTGCGAATGCCTGAGAAAGCACCCTGACTATTGGATGTTACAAGACAGTTTTATGGAGTAGACGAATCTCCAAATGCAGTTAGTGGGCACTGAAGACTTACTGCTTTGACTCTGACACCAACCATCCAAACAAGCTCCAACCTTATCTTCTCTCTTACATGCATCATTCAAGATTTGTGCCTGGCCTGTTCGATGACCTTTCCCCTCAGTACAATGAATCATCATTACATCTTTTAAAAAAAGGCACCTAGACTTTGCCTTTTCAGTCACACCTTTTTTTTTTAATGTATATAAGTATACTATAGCTGTCTTCAGACACATACCAGAAGAGGGCGTCAGATCCCATTACAGATGGTTGTAAGCCACCATGTGGTTGCTGGGAATTGAACTCAGAACCTCTGGAAGAGCAGTGAGTGCTCTTAACCTCTGCACCATCTCTCCAGCCCCACATCATTATATTTTGGTTGGCCAAATAACTTCATCTCAGCCAGTTAAGTAACCTAGTACTAGCCTACGTATTCTTTACCACCAGGCCTCCAGATGTTTCTATGTCATAGCACTTTAACTGGCAGAGGGGGCATGAACCTATCTAGAGCTATCGTTCCTTGTTCAGCTTTTTGACTTGGACCTGTTCCCTGAAGTGGGGCCTGCCATTATCCCAGACCAGGACAGAGCCCTCTGCCTAGGGTAGAGGTGGGGCTTGGATAGTGAGTTCAGAATGGGGCACCCACGTTCAAATGCCGAGTGTGAGCCTCAGAGTAAACCACAGAAGCTGGCAGGAGATGAGCAGGACTCAAGGGCTCAAGACAGCACTCAGTCCAAAGTAATCTCTGCAGCCACCCAGGCTGGACATTCACATTAGTGTCAGAGATGTCTCCTCGGCAGCACAAGGATATCCAGAAGGCCGCATAGGAACAACTGCTAAAGCCACCACGTCTCTGTCCTGGCACCTAGACTTTACCTTTTCAGTCACACTTTCTGGTTATGTGTTTTTACTATCAATTTTTCCCCTTTTATTCTTTTGAGGCAAAGCTGAAGTATTTATCCCAGGCTGGCCTTGAACTCATGATCCTCCTGCCTCAAACTCCAAAGGACTGGGATGATAGGAATGCACCTACTCATTATTGACCTTATTGGGGAGCGGGTGTCTTCGTCAGGGTTTCCATTGCTGTGAAGAGACACCATGACCAAGGCAACTCTTTTAACATTTAATTGGGGCTTACAGGCTCAGTCCATTATCATCACGGCAGGAAGCAGGGCAGCATCCAGGCAGGGGTGGAGCTGGAGGAGCTGAGAGTTCTACATCTTGATCCAGCGCAGCCAGGAGAGGACTGTCTTCACACAGCTAGGAGGAGAGTCTCGAAGCCCACCCCGACAGTGTCACACTTCCTCCAAGGAGGCCACATCTCTTAATAATGCCATCCCCTGGGCCAAGCATATTCAAACCCCCACAGATAGGTTCTGAGTGTTGATTAATTAGCTAAAGTTAAATCTTTGCAGAAAACAAACAAACAAACAAACTAAAACAGCTTACCCAGGAAACTGGCTAATTTTGTTGACAAGTAAGTTATCAATCTAGCTGATTGGCTGTTTTTAGATGAACTGCATTCTGCTTAGTGAAAGAGTAAATTGTTTACAGCTTCTCAATTCTTGTGTGGCCTATCGTTTTCCATCCTGTTAGATGGAACTGTGTTTTGTGCACGCCCCCTGGAAGGATGGCCCAAGGCCCAAGGAGAACTGAGCTGGTGCCCTCTCACCAAGATTCATTTGATGAAACCTGTGTGTTGCCACATCCACAAGGATTCAGGCTCTGCTCTGGGTGGCTCTGAGCAATTCTGGATTAGCAAAGCAGGGTTGAACAGACTTCCCTCTCAGCATACATTAGCTTTAAATGACCAGTGTTCCTGATGGTGAGATAGATCTCTGCATTCGTGCATACCTGCATTACTTAGGAGCTGCAGCACCTCCTTCCCCTGCATCTCCAGCCTCCCCAGCCTCTGCAATACTACGGAGGCATCCAATTGGTCTAAACCCGCATGGAGACTCAGTACCATTCTCTTCCTCTGGCTAAATCAGTCACTGCCAGGGTATAGACTTGCCTTAAGTCTACTTTATCCTGTCTGCAGCAATGTCTTCATTTCAGGTTTGCTGGGCCTCTCTCATCTATTCCCCATAAACCAGTGTGGGCTGGGAAAGTCCAATGTGGAGCACACACCACAGAACATAGTTATGTACCATCATGGTCATCCTCTGGAACACAGGATGGCTACCACTTAACCACTGTGAGAGCATCTCCTTTTACATTATCTCACACATAGGCTAGAACCTGGGTTAGTCTTCATTCCGGGAGAAAATGTGTAAGTACAATCCAGTCATAATCAAAGGGGATGGTCGTCGGAGTCCAAGATCGATCTCGAGCTTGGGTGGCTTAGCGCTCCTCCCATTCTTCCTCTGAGCTGCTTCCCTTGTGTGAAGCAGGAGCAGGGGAGAGGGAAAGATGCTTCCTGCTCTGACCCTTTGGCATTACTTCTTAGGACCGAGCTCATGTTGCAGATGTGTGAGCTGAGAGAATGAGGGCAAGCCCCCTGAAGTGTGCCTACTTCCAGTTGCCCACATTTGTATCTAAGGGTCCTTTAACAGCATCTTACACCAAATTGCTCTCTCTAAGTTCATAATCAGTCCTGTTCCCATGGCAACAGGAAAATTCAATAACCCCAGGGCCAGATGGATAGGGAGACGACCCACAGTGAAATAGGCTACTGCTCACCCCGAGGCTACTGCTCGCTGGTCCCAGGACAACTCACAGCACCTGCCAGCCTACAGAGATGCTGGAAGGACACCTGTCCACACGTCTGATTCTCTGGCATCCAAGCCCTCACAATTACTTTAACTCTTGTTTCGTTTACTGTAAACAGCTCTCTTTGAATGCTTGAGTTCCCTCTAATTCTGGAAGTTGAGGTCAGCTATACTAGGATCCTTTGCAGAACAAGTATCACTCATTGGAGTAAAAAGTGCCTAAGCCACAAGGCCTGAGTCCTACAGAAATTAGCTGTTTAGGTGAACTTTGCAGAAGCTCGTATTTCTACTCGCAGGTACAACTCTCTGCTATGTCAACACCCTCCGAAGCATAGAATGGGAGAGTCAGGGCATGGTAGCCATCATCTTCCATGGAGAGAACCATTGTGCAGAAAAACAAAAACTTTCCTGGGGATGGAAATCCTAGGCCAGCCCCCCCTTTTTTTGGAAACAGTTTCTGACACTCACATTTGTTGCAAACATAAAGTTGGGTTTCAGTCTCTTAAACTGATCACATGATCTTAGAAATGTTGACTCTTTTGGGGGG
>JADRCC010163641.1:0-10386 GCA_019843855.1 Hylomyscus alleni
TTTTTTTATAAAACAACTGGTTATATAATTTTTGTCTCCCTTGCTAGTGACATATTCCTAGTGATTAAAGGACCAGTATATAACTGATTTCAAGTTACTATCATGAAATTAAGATTTTTGCTGACTATACATATACATATACATTTCAAGTATTTTTAAATGTGATCACTGTTGTCAAATATAAATATTATATATGATCTAGTTCTAATAATATGCCTAGAATATAAGGCCCAGAGTTTCATATATATTATGTATTTACTTATTAAGTAAGAAAAAAGGAATATATGAAAACAATACAAAAATAAGTGCCTGATATTTGTATATTAGCCCAGAAGTTTGGAATATCCAAGATACAATTCACAGACCTCAGGAAGCTCAAGAAGAAGGAAGACTACATTGTGGATACTTTGGTCCTTTTTAGAAGGGGGATCAAAATACCCATGGGAGGAGATACAGAGACAAAGATTGGAGCACAAACTGAAGGAAAGGTTATCCAGAAACTGTCTCACTTGGGAATCCATCCCATATACAGTTATGAAACTCAGACACTCTTGTGGATGACAACAAGTGCTTGCTGACAGGATCATGATATACCTGTCTCCTGAGAGGCTCTGCCAGTGCCTGACAAATACAGAAGTGGATACTCACAGCCATCCGTTGAACAGAGCACAGGGTCCTCAATGAAGGAGTTAAGAGAAAGGACCCAAGGAGCTGAAGGGGTTTGCAGACCATAGGAGGAACAACAATATGAATCAAGTAGTACCCCCAGAGCTCCGAGAGACTAAACTACCAACGGAGGAGTACACATGGAGGGATCCAGCTGCATAGTAGCAAAGGATGGCCTTGTGGGACATCAATGAGTGGAGAGGCCCTTGGTCTTGTGATGCCCCAGTGTAGGGGAATGCCAGGACAAGGAAGCAGGAGTATGTGGATTAGTGAGCATGGGGAGGGGAATGGGATAGGGGGGTTCACAGAGTGGAAATGAGGAAAGGGGGCAGAATTTGAAATGTAAATAAAGAAAATATCTAATAAAAAAGTTGAATATAAAAAAGTGACAAAACATGTTTAAGTTAATATATAATGAATTTGCCATTAATTGGGGAGTTAAATTTTTTGTCTTCAAAATATGTTTATTCTGTGAGTTGTAAATTATTAATTTCATAAATAATGTACTCCATAAACAATTCATAACTAATGTACTTTTTACATTTGGGAAAGAAAATTCATCATTACAATCTGTTTAAGTTACCACAAGTTCCACCTTAGAAAAACTAAAGAGTGACAAAAGAGTAATTGTAGCAAATATAAGAATCTGTTATTCTTTCTTTAATGTAGTTTTAATATTTTCATTCACAACTACCTATTCTTGAAGAAAGTGGAGTGTGTTAAATCTATCCATAGAAAACCATGTATTTTAGATTTTGGGAAGGAAGATGTTAAAATCGTATTGATAGGGAGATAAAGAATGTGTGCTATTGTCTGCCTTCTCCATTCACAAAAGTTGTAACCCAAATATCTCTTCCATTTGTATCTATTTGCCTTACTCTTCTCAGAGGAAGTTAATATTATAGTGTTACAAGACTGTAGTAAGTAAGGATGCTGGGGAAAATTGTTTAACACTTTAGTCAGTGGTCAAAGTGCTTACTTACTTAAAATGCCTGAAAGAGAGTACTTTTTAGTCAGCTATCAGTGTAACAGGATTTATTTGTCTGAGTTACTGTATTCCCTTTAACAAGAATGACTATTTTCAACAGTACCATTTGCTCTGTATCAGTTACTTTTAATGTATGTAATTAAAATGAAATTCATTTCATATTTACCCAAATTTGTTCTCTTTCTCAGGTGTTAAATTCACACTGAACTTTTTGATAAAATATAGTTTATTTGAAGCTTTCATGTGTATACAATGAACTTTGATGATATCCATTCAATAAAACCACTCTCCAACTCCCTGTCTTCTTTCCAACTTCATGTACTCTTTCTCTAAAATATGATTCATAACATTTTGCAATTAATGCTAGCCATATGCAAAGAAGTGTGGAATAAATCCAATTAGTGCTGCCAGTATGAGTATGAGCAACATACCAGTGAGCATGTCCTCCAAAGAGAGATGGAACCTTTTCACAGCATTCTTCAACTGAGTGTCATTCTTCAGATAGGGGTTAGACTTCATGAGTTCCGCCTACATCCATGCTGGAATTTTTGACTGAATATATCCTGTACAAGTCAGATAGAAGTAACTTTTGTACTTCTATTTGTACTTTATGGCTATTATCAACTTAAAAGTGAATATATATCATCCATGTCCTTTTGGGTCTGGATTATCTCACTCAGAATGTTTTCTAGTTCTATCCATAAAGTCAAGGATAACCATGCTATAATAAACAGACCAAAAGAAGTCAAGTAACAAGGGGAGCACATGGAGGATGTTTGACTATTTCTCAGAAGGGAGGACAAAGTAAATATGAAAGGTCATTGGAATGAGGAAACGGAATAGAAGAGGGGATATGGAGGGGAGCAAAGGGGGTAGATTACATGTAGGGAAAACAGACAAGAGAAATGGGATATCAGCTATCAGGCATGGGCAATCTCTAAGATGAGCCAGCTACTTGGGATAGAGTAAGGCCCCAGAGGGCCTATGGGGAAGACTCTAGCTGAGATTCCTAGCAATTTATGGATCCTAAAGTGTCCACGCCCTGAAGTCACCTAGGATTCCCAATAGCAGGATAAGGACAGCAACCTACCCACAAACCTTTGACCCAAAATGTGTCCTGCCTACAAGATGTGCAGGGACAAAGGTAGAGCAGAAACTGAGGGAAAGGTCAATCAATGACTACTCAAATTTGAGACCCATCCCATGGGCAAAGACCAACCTTTGACACTATTAATGATACTCCATTATGCTTGAAGACAGGAACCTAGTAAAACTGTCCTCTGAGAGTGTCCACCCAACAGCAAGAGGAAAGAGATGCAAAATCTCAAAGCCAAACATTAGATTGAGCTTGGGGAATCTTATGGAAAAGTTGAGAGATGGACTGATGGATCTGAAGAGGACAGACACTACACAGGAAGACCAACAGAGTCAATTAACCAGGAACTTTGGAGGCTCCCAGAGACTGAGTCACCAACATACAGGGGCATACATGGGTTGTACTTAGTCCCCCACCCAGCACATATGTAGCAGATGAACAGCTTGGTCTTCATTCAGGTCTCCCAAACAACTGGAGCATGGACTGTCCCTGAGCCTTTTGTCTAACTGTCTGTCTGTGGATGTCATACTCCAAATGAACAGCATTGTCTGGTCTCAGTGGCAGAGATGTGCCTAATCCAGCAGCATCTTAATGGGAAGTGGAGAGGGGTGACACCCAGAGTGGGGCTTCCCCTTCTAAGGCGAATGGCTAGAGGACTTTTATTAGGGGGTACTGGCTGATATTGTAAAATGAATACATAAATAAATTTAATTAAAAATAAATACAAAAGGAAGTAACTCTTACATGAATTAATGTAGGCAAAGCTATTGTCCACATTAACTTCTAGAGGTTAAAAGTTCACAATTCTCCTTCCTCAGTGCTCATATATTCTTTCACATCCTTCTCCAACAAATTTCCAAGAGCCTTGAATGCTCAGTTAAGCATTCAGGTTCACTTATTCTTGGTACTTTGACCAGTTATATGAGTCTCTGCATTATCTACTAGCTATTGCAAAAAATGTCTTCACAGTACACTGTTGAGAATAGCTCTAATCTATGTGTAGAGACATAAATATTTCAAAGCCAATTTAACATTATGACTAATACAGCAGCAACAACAAAAACAACAGAATGCTCCTAATTAGAACTAATGTTTCAACTTGTCTTGAACTTTTAACTGTAAGTAAAGAACCAGGAATAATATGTGTCCACTCTTGCAGGCCTCAAATCAAACAGGAGGTGGTTTGTTATGGCCACAGTCATCATGCCACTTGTTTTAGTCAGGGTTTCTATTCCTGCACAAACATCATGACCAAGAAGCAAGTTGGGGAGGAAAGGGTTTATTCAGCTTACACTTCCACATGGCTGTTGATCACCAGAGGAAGTCAGGACTGGAACTCAAGCAGGTCAGGAAGCAGGAGCTGACGCATAGGCCATGGAGAGATGTTCCTTGCTGGCTTGCTTCTCCTAGCTTTCTCAGCCTGCTCTCTTATAGAACCTAAGACTTCCAGCCCAGGGATGGTACCACCCACAAGGGGCCCTACCCCCCTTGATCACTAATTGAGAAAATGCCCCACAGCTGGATCTCATGGAGGCACTTCCCAATTGAAGCTCCCTTCTCTGTGATAATTCCAGCCTGTGTCAAGTTGACACATAAAACCAGCCAGTACACCACTATTATACCAATGGACCCATCTTATGGGACAGGGTTTTATTACAGCACTAACAGTCTAGCACTAAGTAAGACAAATATCTTTTCTCCAAAAAAAACTCATATAGCATCTTCTGGCTATGTATGGTAGCCAGCATGGTGAAGGTTTTAAAATTGTTTAAGAGTTGAGATTTCTCCTCCCTTAACTGGTGTGCCTTGTCTGGCCTTGTTGGGAAAGGAAACACTTAGCCATGCACAGACTTGATGTGCCCGTAATGGGGAATTCCCAGGGGGGCCTCCACCCTCTCAGAGGAGAAGGGAAGGGGGAGATTGAGGGAAAGGAGTGTGTGAAGGTGGAACTGGGAGGAGGCAGCAATCAGGATGTTAAGAGAACAAATATATAAATTAATGGGAAAAGCTAAGAATTGAGGTTTCTAAGTACAATATACAAATATTGATGTCTTCATAAATAGCTTCTTCTCCTCGACTTATGATGGGCAACCAAGAACAATAGCAATAGACTTTTTCGTTTGTTCTAGGTGCCTCTGGGGGGAGTACCTAGCCAGTAATTGGATTTTATTAAGGTCACATAGCTAAGCCAAAAATTATTTGGGTTAAGATTGGACTCTTGAACCAAGTTCTTGAATATATTGCTAAAATTGCCTCATGATACTGTCATTGATCAAATGGTATAGAACACAAATTACAAAATAATTATGCATAGAAGAGGTGTTTCAGGCACTGAATATTCAAAATTTAGTAGGGTAGAAAATATAGCCAACAACTTTTATAGTTTATTTTAATAGTCATTCCTTACTGTCATTATTTGTTTGCTTTCATTAATCAAAAATATTTGACACATGCTTAATCCATCCATTAGTTGTCAATAGTCATACTATCAGATAACAGGAACAGTGCATCCTATTGCTGACACTTAGAAATTTAAATTCTCTATGTACTTCAATAATTGTTAGAATAAATAAAAATAGATCATCAATTAAAAATATTTCACTTTAATTGTAAAAGATATAGAAGTAAATATGCTGATTTATTTTAATAAATATATCATTTGGCAAGTTCAATGAAGTTATAGAATACAGATCTTCTGCAAAACAAATGAGAAGTAGATCTCTTTGGAATAGTTATAATTTGATTAAAACTGTATTTCCTAGGCCTATAAGTAAAAAAATAATTTAATAGTATAAAGGATAAATTTACTCAAGCACTGAGTATTCATCAAGCAGTGTACTGAATACAAGGGTGTGAATGTGATACTGTAAAGTCTCCACATTAGCCTTCAAACCATTTCAGAAAAAAGATAAAGAACACTAAGTGAACAATAAAACAAAGTGGATAATCCCTTGCTCTTTATTGAAGGATGTTAATTATTGATACATTAATATAGAGAAATTGAACAGCAAGCAGAAGTGATATTGAAGATTAAATGATTCCATCATTATTCCTGCTGTCTTATTGCATCATAAATCTCCATCTATTTACAAAACATTTATGGGTTATTTCAGGTAGGAGTTATTAACTGAAAAAATATTTACAACTTCTTGTTACATCAAGAAATTAGGTCTATGGCCATACCACCCTGAACGTGCCCGATCTTGTCTGATCTCAGAAGCTAAGCAGGGTCGGGCCTGGTTAGTACTTGGATGGGATTCTGCCTGGGAGTACGGGGTGCTGTAGGCTTTGAAAAAAAAAAAAAAGAAAAAGAAAAAAGAAATTAGGCAAAACTAAAATTATCACAAGGAGCACTAGAGTTTGAAGTGAACTCATTTAGTAAGACAATATTTAAAAGAAATATCATGTCTTTAGATGATAAGGAGAGGTTATGACAATACGTCTTACATAGTCAAAATACTACTGGTGAGGATAGTTCAATATTCTTTCAAGACTTTTGGTCATTTAAAATAGTTACATTTTTGTGTCACATTTGACTAGGGGAAAATTGTTGTCAAGGTTAGCAGAAGCCACCTTTCTAGACTCAATTTGAGGCTTTAGATTTAATACATAATACATCATGGCACATTAGGATGAGCAAAACATTAAAAGCCTGAGGGTTTTGAATTTACTGTCATCTCTAAATTTAGCCATGTCATATTTTTCCTCTTTGTGTTGTTATTGTTTCCCTTAGAGTGGTCATTTTTTTTTAATAAAATGATTGTATATACCAAACCATCTCTGAAGAAAATACTTTTGAATGGTATTCTTTGATGAGATTAAGCCTGTCTTGTGGGCAACACTGTAGGCAGAATTGTATTATACCTGTAAAATAAATAGTTTGAATAGTTTGGTAATAACAAATGCATGATCCAATCCTCTGAATAGTACTCTATGAAAAGTTGAGGTCTTCCAGGAACAGCTTTTACAGAAATCACAACGGGTGAATAGATATGCTGCTTGTTGATTATTTCAGGAATGTGAATCATTGAAGAGACAAGAGGGAAAAATAAATGAAATGAAGTAAAGGTCATGAAATGACATAAACACGAAGCTCAAGGCCTGAGATGAGATATGAAGGTCAAATGTCAGAGTAGGAAGGCGTGAGGTACAAAGCTCCAGAGCTAAAGTAATTTGAAAAACTCAGTTTTCATTTACCTAAGTGCCTTTCCTGAAAGCTGCTGTGCTGTGTTAGAAAAAGCAATATAATGCACTAAGAGAGTCAGGAATATAGCTCTTCTGTTGGAGTCTCAGCTAAAATCCCCCAAACCCTGCTTTATTTTTATGTTTGTTTTCTAACTAACTAGCATATGTAATAGAGAATCATAGGATGTGGGGGTTCTTATCATTACTTACAATTACAATAAAAGAGTGGCAGTAGTGGTTATCATTCTCTAAAGGAAAGGCAGAAGGAAGTTATGTTATTTCACTCTTGCAATTATCCAGAAGAGTATATAGATATTATAATAGGAATTCTAGTCACTTTTACTCATAAAGCGTATCTGCTTTGATTGAAAATTACACTTTGTTTTGTTTTTGTATTCCTGCTGACTAACAGAAAATGTCATTACCAAGAGAACACCATTTTTCAACTCATCTTCAAATTAGGACACTGTAAGTTAAGTAGACGTGTTTGGCTGGAATAGATAAGAATTTTATTTTTTGAAAAAGATTGTGGTGTTGTTTCAGAGTTCATGTCATATGATTTCTTTCTTTTAATATAATACATCTGTAGAAAAATATGGACTACTTTTTAAGATAGTATTTTTTCTTCTAAAAATAAATTAAAGTGTTATTATTCCAAGTTTGCTAATAAAGCATTTTATCCATTAAATTGCTGAACCTCAGGGGAACTAAAGAGTTATAAGAGAAAATATTTAAAGGGCAATGTACCTAACACAAGGCTACAGATTACCAAACACTCATTACAATACCCTCACCAAGACAAAGTGGATTAGCGTTCAAGACACTAATGAAGATAATTTTGTCAAGGTCATTAGATGCTTAATAGTGTTTAGAGGAACTGTAAAAGAATTGCACCTGGCTGCTCTCATAATGGTTTGTATATCAGGAAGTGGGAAATGGTGCACAAATTGGTTACCAATTATTTTAGAAGATTAGTTACAGCAGTCACTGATACATTTGATGCATAATATCAGGCAAAGAACAGGTTCACAATCATCTGTTATAAATTCTACATTTATAACAGGCAGAGGCCCATCAATTTGTGTCTAATTATGCTCTTCCATGTGAGGTATAAAATACCTCAGGGTTTCTATAATAAAGCCTTATTAAAGTGGATAAAAAAATCTTTGTGAAACTCTTCCTGTTAATGCTAATGATAATACAGATGCTAATGGCTACGCTAGGACTTTGAGGGCTTCATCTACCAAAATGTTCTTCTCTTCCCTCATGTCCTACCAATGAAACTCACATTAGAAACACGGTTGTTTAACTTTGTGGATTTGAAATTCAAACACAATTATGCAAAATAAGAATGATTATGTGAGATACATGATTTACATGCATAAGAGAAAATAAGACACAATTTAGAAAAATACTAAAATAAATCTAATTTTATATTTCACCAGTAAATTTAGACAATTGAAGACCCTAAAGTTATTATAATTTATCTAATAATTATGATGTTCCTAATTCATAGTCTTCAGTTAAAGTAATATTTATTACTCTCTATTAAGTATAACTTTCTTTGATGTGAAAATTTAAAAGATCAAAATAGTATATATTTCTTCCTCCTCTTATCCTAAGAACTTCCAAATAGATTAAAGAGGCAGATAGGTCTAATATAAACATTACAAGACAGATTATGCTCACCCACATTTCCTAGAAAAGTAAAGATGTAAAAAGTGGAACAGGATGTGGACAAAGTATGTACAAAAGACTCATGGAGATGTTTTGTATTTAAACACTTCTTTTTTTTTCTTTTATTGGATATTTTCTTTATTTACATTTCAAATGTTATTCCCTTTTCCAGGTTTCCCACCCTCTCTGAAATGCCTATCGCATCCTCCTTCCTCCTGCTTCTATGAGGGTGTTCCTTCACCTACCCACCCACACCCACCTCTCTCCCCTTGATTCCCCTATACTGGGGCATCTACCGAGACTTCATAGGATCAATAACCTCTCCTCCCATTGATGCATGACAAGGCCATCCTCTGCTACTGGAGCCATATGTATTCCTCTGTTGATGGCTTAGTCCCTTGGAGTTCTGGGGGGTCTGGTAAGTTGATATTGTTTTTTCTAAGGGGTTGAAAACCCCTTTAGTTCCTCTATTGGGGAACCCACACTCAGTCCAATGGTTGGCTCTGTATTTAAAGAATTTTCAACTGAGGAATATCAAATGGCTGAGAAGCACCTAAAGAAATATTCAACATCTTTAGTCATCAGGAAAATTCAAATCAAAACAACCCTGAGATTCCACCTCACACCAGTCTGAATGGCTAAAATAGAAACCTTAGATGACAGCAGATGCTGGTGAGGATGTGGAGAAAGAAGAATATTCCTCCATTGCTGGTGAGGTTACAAGTTGTACCAACATTTGCCTCTGTATTTATAAGGCTCTTGCAGGGCTTCTCAGGAGACAGCCATGTCAGGCTCCTTTCAGCATGCTCTTTTTAGAATCCACAATAGTATCTGGGTTTGGTAACTGTATATGGGATGAATCCCCAAGTGGGACAGTCTCTGGGTGGCCTATCCTTTAGTCTCTGTTCTACATTTTATCTCCATATTTGCTCCTATGAGTATTTTGTTGTCCTTCTGAGAAGGACCAAAGCACCCACACTTTGGATTTTCTTCTTATTGAGCTTCATGGGGTCTGTGAATTGTATCCTGGTTACTTCGAGCTTTGGGACTAATATCCACTTATCAGTGAGTGCATGCCATGTGTTTTCTTTTGTGATTGAGTTACCTCACTCTGGGTGATATTTTATAGTTCTATCCACTTGCCTAAGAATTTGATGAATTCAACATTTTTAATAGCTGAGTAGTACTCCATTGTGTAAATGCACCACATTTTCTGTATCCATTCCTCTGTTAAAGGACATCTGGGTTGTTTCCAGCTCCTGGCTATTATAAATAAGGCTGCTATGAATATAGTGAACATAGTGGAGCATGTGTCCTTATTACATGTTGAAGCATCTACTGGGTATATGCCCAGGTGATTATAATACCTTATTTGTAACCAGTCCACTTTTCCTATTATTTGTGTCTTCTTTCTTCATATAGACTTTTAAATTCCATTTAGACTTTGACTACTATTTGTTCATGTATTACACATTAGACATTATCTGAATGTACATGGTATGGTTCTATCTAAAGAAAGACTTTCCAGTTGGATCCAAGTTATATATCTAACTGAAGCCAGAAGAAATGGCACATGCCAGTAGCTGCAGCACACCAGAGAGGATGGTAGGAAGAAGAATGTGGATTTCAAAGTCAAGCTCAGCTACACAGTAAGTATGAGGCTATATTGGGGTATAGAAATCGTGTCACTAAAAGAAACCAAAATATTTTACTGTTTTTTTTTAATGTATCATTCTTTTAATTAGACACCTTTGGGCCAAGTCACTTTGGGAAA
>JADRCC010163644.1:0-11325 GCA_019843855.1 Hylomyscus alleni
AAAAAAACAGTCCTCCCAGGGATATCTGCTAAACATGGCCTGACAAGACACAAGAAAACTAGGCACAAACTCTCATATCAAGGCTGGACAACACAACCCAGTAGGAGGAAAATGGTCCCAAGTCTAGGCAAAAGAGTTGGAGACACCCCACTCCCATTGTTAGGAGTACTACAAAACCATCAAGCTACAAGACCATTAAGTATGTGCAGATAATCTAGCTCGGATCTATACAAGGTTTATGTTTGTTGTTCAGTCTCTGTAAGCTACTATAAGCCCTGATTAGTTGATTCCATGGGCCTTGTTATGATATCCTCTATTGCTCTGGCTTCAACAATCCTCCCTCTCCCTCTTCTAAGGGATTTCCCTGGCTCTACCTAGAGTTTTTCTGTGGATCTCTGCATCTCTTCTCATAAATCGTCGGATGATACCTCTTACGATTACAGTTGGGCTAGGCATTAATCTATGAGTGTAGCAGACAATCATTAGGAATCATTTCATTGACTTTTTTCTGTTTTTCTTTTTTCCCTTTTTCCTTTTTTTCTTTTCTGCAAGTCATGTTTCTTTCTATCCTGGTTCTCTGTGCTAGATTTTTTTTTTGTCTTATCCCTGGCCTTCCAGGCAGTGTTAGGAATGGACTCAAGTTGAACCTGTCATTGGTTGGCCACTTCACAAGTTCTGTGCCACAATTGCTGAAGCATATGTTACAGGAAGGTCTAATTGTAAGTCAAAAGTTTTGTGGCTGAGTTGATATCCCAGTCTCACTTCTGGGACCCTAGCCTGGTTATAGAAGATGGCCAATTTGGGCTCTCTATCCCCTATTACTAGGAAACTTCACTAGGGTCACTCTTGCAGATTCTAGGGAGTTTCTACCACGCTAGATTTCTACATCGCACCCAAAAGCCCCCCAACTCAATCAACTCTCCCAGGATTCTCTCCATCATACCCACTTCCCACCTGATTCCTCTTATTCCCATCCTAACCTGCCCCAAGTCCAGCACAAATCTTATTGTCTATAGATGAACATAATATGATACACTCAATTAAACCTTTCTCATCATTTGGACTTTTTTTCACTGTTCTTTATAAGTGTCTCAAGAAATTAATCCATACACACCCACTTTAAACTTAATATAGCTCAATCATCTACTGTGTATAGTGTTTTACATCTGTTATGCCTCTCTTTAGCAATTTATATATAATAGCTTATTTATGGAACCAAATAGCAAAGGATCATTTAAAGTGATATTAAGAGTTCTATTTCTCTCACTCTCCTACTCCTTGAGAGATGTGTTCCTCCTGACATTTCTTAGGAAAATGATATTTTTGCTATATATGATCTTTCTGCAATTTCTACACTCAGAGGTATATTTCTAATTTAATTTAAATATTGAATTATCTACAGTAAATTTGTAAGTACAATCACATCAAATTCAAACTCACACACACACACACACACAAGCGTTAACGCATTAGGTACTTTCATAGAAAATATTTAAAAAATCATTTTTATGAATAGAATTTTATCTTTAAGATAGGTTAACTTAATCAGTTTTACTTATCATCTTCCTTATATAGCAAAACATTACCATGATCTAGATTATAATCTACCCTAAACTTTCTTTTCAAAAGTATTTCATAAATAAATGAATTGTCCTCATTTAAATTAACTTGCTTAAATGTACATGGTTATATAGAGACTAGCTATAAAATAATGTATGTAAAAAAATACTTTCAAAATTTTAAATTGTAAAAGGAATATGTTTTTATATGCATATCTGGAGACCTGCTACATATAAAATTCTAAACTTTGGATTTGGTTTTGGATTAAAATACAATGAAGTATAATTCCTTACTCCCAAGTGAAGACCATCTAGTTTAAAAACAGACGTATGGACAACTGAACTATGGTTTTCTTTAGAGATACAATTAATGCCATGATGTTGCGATATGATGTGCAGTATCAAGTCAGTCATTGCAGGGTTTCAATCATTGCAACAGCATGATGCATTAGTTACAATTCTACCTTGTATTACAGAATATCCAAAAAATGTATGGAGGCTCAAAAATAGTAGCTGATTCTTTATTCATCTATCAGTAAAATTTTCTGATTAGTGAGCAGTTCTACACTCCTTTCCATCTTTACACCTTCACTGTCTTCAACATGAGACATGGGCATCACCATGTTTATTTGCATCAAAATAGATGAAGTGGGAAAAGCAAAGTTTTATCAGACCTGAAAGTAGCACTAAATTCTTTGTTTTTGGCATCAGACATATGCTTTCATCTTTCATTCAAAAGAGTAGAAACATACAAGAAAAGGTGTGTTTCATAAAATAAATGGAAAATAGTTGGTGAAGAGCTTTGTAGTATCTGTTATGAACTGTCAGATTTAGTTGCTAGATAGTATGTTCTAGTTACAGCGTAGGTGAGGAGGTGGACAGAAGGATGCTAAAGGCGGGTTAAATTATTGAAATAATTTTAGCACTTTAACTGGCAGATAAGGAAGTCTCAATCTATAAGATAGTTAGGTACTAATGCAAGGATATCTATCAGTAGTAGGATCTGATGACTGAATTTAGAGATGGCAAAGTGGCCAAAATGAACAAAAGATTGATAATATAACTGATTACCTGTTTGCCTCTTGCATAGGTGTATAATGCTTCAATGTTTATTGAGTACCACAAAACTGAGAATTCACCTCATTACACTGAAGTGCTTGCCTAGCAAATAAAACATCCAAAATTTGATCCCTTTCAAGGAAAAAGGAGGGAAAAGAAGAAAGAAAAAAGGAAAGAGACAAAGCAGGTGGCAGAAAGAGGAGGGAAAGGGTAGAGATAATCAATGTTTTCCCTCAAAATGTTTGTGATGAGCGAAAACACACACATAGAATAGCTTGAATTCACACAGTCTTTTTGTCTGTAGGTGTGTGTATGTATGTGTGTGCAAATGCAAACTATAAAGAAACAAATGAAAGACTATGATAGAATTTCTAGGATTAAAAAGAGCAAGATGTACTGATTATAATATACTTGAATCATAAAGCACACAATTCTTCTGTTTATTTCTCTTTTGTATTGTTTTAAAATGTCAGGATGAGTTAGCCTAGGTATTAAATTTAATAGAAAAAAAACCACATTTTAAAAATAAGAGGATCAAGCAAAGAATGATGGAAGTAAATAAAAGCATGGCAAGAAGAAAATTATACTTTTCAACAGTTACCAGACAATTCATTTTTAATGTGCTATCAATTTTCTGCCTTTCCAATGAGATGGAATAATGGAAATATAAAATAAAGCATTCTACACATGGAAATTAGTTTAAATGATAAAAACATTTCTATAAACAAACAAAAAAACAAAAGACAAATAAAGCCACCATACATTAAATCCCAAATACTAAAGAGATTTAGGAGGCAGATAGGTATTAGGAATGTATTGGCTATTTGAGCATAGATTGAAGTTTGGATTTTATTCCTTCATTTGACAAATATGTATTAAGGTTATATATTATGGTAAATAACTAATACCTGGCCCACAAAAGGTTCAACAATCATTTTTTTAATTTTTTTTTATTTTATTTTAGTTTAGTTTAGTTTATGAGGCAAATAAAATATCCATTATGTTTGAGAGATTGGGAATACATAAAATGGTCTAGTAGAGCTCACATAAAGGTAGAGAAGTAATGACATATTGTAATAGAGAAGTATGGTATGTGTGGGGACAAAGCAAACATATTCAGAAGTCACAGAGCAAGGGATATTGATGGCAGGAGAGACCTCTGAGGTTGTCATCAAATAAGAGTACACACGTCCACGTATTTAAAGGTGAAAGGTAAGATCTTAAATGTCCTTCCAATGGAGAGGCAAAGAGTAAGCAATACAAATCAATGGTTAAGGTCATTCAGTACCTGGACTTTCATGTATAGCACTTAGTCCTTTAAAACCCTTTAAAGATGCTCAGAAAATGTCCAATTCTATCCTGGTATACTTTCACATAGTCCTCAGTACTGTGTCTAGTTTACTTCTTTTCAGCTTCAGACATCTAACTAATTAACAAAGGTGGGAGAATAATGATTTTTCCATCAGTAGTTGAAGGCTCTGCTTGTCCCTGCCGATGACCTCACTTTGCATTCCCCCAAGGCTACAAAGTCATTTGCAGATTTGTATGGTTGCTTGAAATCACAGTTGCAAGCTACCACTGATATACACCATCAATGTTCTGTTCAAAGTGAGATGCTTAACTGAAATAACAGTATCAAGAAATATCATCTTGAATTCAAAATCAGATGGAGGTGAGAAACATTTTATGGGATGTGAATCACCAACATCTTGAATGTCTCCTACTGCAGCAGTGCTACATTTCTTAGAAGCTAAAAATCATATTTTCTTAGTAAAATGTACTGTTTAAATTGTGTAAGTATACATTTGTCCTTGGAGGCTGGTAATTTTAACCTGAAACATTTCAGAACAAGATAATAAGCCTAAAAATGAGGGTTTGGGCATAATGTATAAAAATGCCATTTGATCGCCACTATTGTACCTTATCTCATCTGTATGTTTATATACAAAGTATATATTATAACTTTAGCCCTTCTTGTCTAATTTCCCATGATCTCATTTCTGATTTCACACTAGTCAGGATAACTATTTTGGAATGAAGGATAATCTAGAGCTTTCTTTTGTGCTTTTTTTGCTAATAATTATCTTACATCCTCAAAATAAAAGTAGGACAGGATTGATATTTGGAATCAGCCAAATGTATGTCCATTGCCTAGGTGTGCCACTTCTTAACAGTGTGGTCAGGTGGCTCTCTAGCATAATGTATTTCTTACAGTGCAGCCTTAAGCCAGGCACTGTACTCTCTATACATCTATTTTTTTCCTCTATAAAATTGGAACAGAATCAGCTACCTTCTGTAGCGTATCTGTGGGAATCGGAGGTTGTATGGTACACATTACCAAAGGTACAGATTTGGACCTCATTGCCAACAGTGCTTGCATCTCCCAAGTAAAGTAAGCCCCTTCCAGTGGGAACAGTCCCTTTTTATATCCCTGCCCACATTCCTCAGAAATATATCCCAAGACCCTTACTGAAGGCCTAAAGCCTCATATGATATACATATGTGGGTTCTCATGTACAGATGCATTTGTAATAAAGTTTAATTTATAAAGTAGTCACATACGAGATTATTATCAAGATAGAATGACATACATTTATCATAATTCAATTGTTAATTTCCACAATCCTTGTACTTTATTTATCTTTCATATTATTTGGTTAAAGAAGAGTTACTTGAAAACAAACACGATGATAATATGGCAGCCGATCTGAGGACTAATATGGCTATTAACTAGTGGGAAGTTCCCATAAGCAGGTCAGAGATCTTAGACAAAGGGATGATTTACATGTCAGACATAATAACAGGAGAATCTTCTCTTGCTACCCAGAATGGTACAGAATTTAAAATCGTACATATTCTTTATTTCCAGAATTTGCTCCAGTACTTTCCGACCTCTGCTATCCATCATGCTGAAACTATTTAAAGTAGAAACAAACATAAGTGCCTGGCTTAAGGCTGCACTGTGAGAAATACATTACGCTAGAGAGACACCTGACCACACTGTTAAGAAGTGGCACACCTAGGCATTGAACATACGTTTGGCTGATTCCAAATATCAATCCTGTCCTACTTTTATTTTGACGATGCAAGGTAATTATTAGCAAAAAAGCACAAAACATAAGCTCTATTATAATGGCTTTAAATTTCCCTTCTTTTCTCCACACCACTATGCAAGATTCCTAAGTGTGGAAGAGAAGTAAAACTGAAGACAATATATCTAGGCCACTAGTCCCATCCTATTCCCTAAAATATAATCCTAAAAGATAATTTGATAACCATTCCATTGTTGACACCCATTTCAAATTACTGGGGGCGGTGGAGAAAATGATTAGATTAGGGAAACACTATATGGCTTCTCTTACATCCCTAAATGGCCAAAATGTATATTCTATAGTATGTATAATTTTAATAAAAGCACTGCAGAGACAGGAATTACAGCTCAAAGATAGAACATCTGCATAGCATCTTCAGCACCCGTGATATAAAAGTTTTGCAGTAGAGATATATGAAAAAATAAAATTGTATGCAGTGAGTACTGACCTTCAATTTACAAAAGAAACATATGAGAAATGGATTTTCTTTGAATAATATAAAATTTTTATGGTTTCCTCAATTTCCAGCAGTCTTCCTAAGGAAATGAGCTACAACCCGTGCTTACAGTTGTTGAATGATAAGTTGTTCTCAAAATACTTCCTGGCAATCCATCAGAAAATTATTATAAAATACTGGCTCTAAGAATAAGATCGCGTGAAGTCATTTTCCACAAATTTATTTTAATCCGTCAACTTCCCGTCTTTGATGTGAATGGAACACTCACATACAATGTGTGAACTCCATCATTTATGTCAGAATGCTGCAACTCTCCATGGTTTTGAAATGGAGATGACTTCTCTAGGTAATTATAATTGGCAAATAATTAAAAATATAATGATTTCTTAATATGTTGTATAGATACATTAGAACATGTTTTGTTTTGTTTTGTTTTAAGAAAAAGCAGTAAACCGGGCTAGAGAGATGGCTCAGCAATTAAAAGCATTGTCTACTCTTCCAGAGGATCTGAATTCAATTCCCACCACCCATATGACAGCTTGAAACTGTCTGTAACTCCTGTTCCTGGGGATCCAACACCCTCACACATCCATACATGTAGGCGGAACACTAATGTACAGAAAATAAAAAGAAATAATTTTTTAAAAAGCAGTAAACCAAGCGGAGATTCATGAATTTTGGAGGCTATTCTACAAGTTGGTATATAATGTAGTAGAAATTCAGCTCTCAATAAAATTATAAGCAGATTAGATGCTATTTATTAATTTAAATGTAAAATTTATAAATGATCTTGCTCAGGCTTATTGAATTGAATATAATTTACCTGCACTAACACATGGAACTTGTCCTACCTTTTTTTCCTGACTTAGAATGTATTAGAACTATAAATGCATCCCCCCTGGCCCTCAGGTGAAGTAATTTAAAATACTAAAAAGAAAAGAAAATAATGTTCATTTATTCCACTCTTCAAAGGAAATTTTGTTTTAAAAGTTCTGCTTAAATAACCATTTAGTTAAATAATCTTGGTAGTAAGCTCTGTGTTATGAAATGAATCCCCTGGATAATGACAACCTATCAAATCCAGCATAAATGCATGAGACACTGGCCATATGACCCACATAAAATAAAATATTTATTACCCACATGAAAATTTGCCTAACCCATGTTATTCAAATTCAACTTACATGGGAAATGAAGCATTATATATGTTTGTTTGAACAAGTTCATCAATACTGAGAATGCAAACCCATGCTTCACTCTTGATGTTAATTATTATCTAGAAAGATGTTGGAAAGTAAATAGAATACTTTTCTGTCTGTTGCGTTCATAGTTCAAGAAGATAGAATGAACAAGTGTTGGATAAAACTGAACTTAAATGACAAGAAGGAAAGGACCCTTTTATCAGAAATATTAAAACTTCAGTAGTGATTTTATAAAATTCTTCAAAGTTAAAAAGCCAATGCTGTGGTGAGCACCACCATTTTACTAAAGCACCCCTATCTCTAAAAACAATTAGCATTGTAAGGGCCAGTGATTGCCAGAGGAAGAAATGCTGACATTCCTACTGAGATTATTTAATGGCATTAAATAGAGGTAGAAGTCACACATATAATCACTAAGGGACATTTTTAGAAAGGAAAAGGAACAGTGTGGAAAATGAGGGAGAAATATACATATATATGAATGAATGAAATCTCATATGAGAAAAACAAAACAAAACCAAAGAAACAAAACCAGGGGAGCCCCGATCTCTGATTTCCAGTCATCCCATAGAGGGCGCTATTGTGACAGACTTTGAAGACAAAGTTTTGGTTTACTTGTCAAGGAGACTAGAAGAGGTATGATACAGAAAAGTGATTTATTCACATTGGTGGACAAAATCCTGCTTTGCCAATTTAAATGGGCTATCTAGTAGCTTCTATGGTATAGTTGAAAATCTCTAGGCATTCTAATTGCAGCCCCATTGTAAGTAATTTTTTCTGTACCACCCAATTGCTTTCTGTTTTGTTTTGTTTTGTTTTTTTCAATTTACTTTTGGTCTGTGTCATTTCACATTATCATTATCAAAAAAAGCCAAGATTGGATAAAATGGACAAAAGCTTGGGAGAGTAGACTTTAAAGTATAATGGAGAGAGCAGGAAAAGAAAGCACAAACCTCAGAATTCAGTGTAGAGTCTGTTACTGTAGACAAGTAGAAGGGAATACTAACTAAATCCATCCAACACTGCAGTGAGGATCCAGAAAAGCTTTGCACAGGTCAGTAAACAGTGCAGCATGGACACATTTGTTGGCTTCAGAATAACAACCAGGGTCTTGTCAATGATTCCAGTATAGTGGAACCAAATAATTAACTGTTATAGGTGCCTCTGATATTTTGAAAAAATGAGGATTTATTTTAATTTTCCCTGTTTGGAGGGTTGTGCTGTTTGAATTTGAGAATTGTCTGGGATTCTAGGGTTTTTAAACAATCTGAGGATATCCTTAGCTATCATGACTTCTCGTTGAATTTTCTAATAAAGTGATTAGAGTTAAATGATGTTATCTTATTAACTTCCATAAATCCTAACGTTTGTTTCAGATATGTCATTATTTTCTCCCACTTCACTTTGGGTAATTTGACCTTTGCAATCAAGTTCTTTAAATCTTGCTTTATTAATGCATCTCTTGTTATTTAACACGCCTTTTGAATTTTATTTTCTTTTTATTTGTGTTGAAAATAGATTTTTCTCTCATATAATACATCCTGACCACAATTTCCCCTCCTTCTCTACTCCTCCCAAGTTCCACCCCATCCCAGTCCTCCACATCTACTCTTCCTCCTTTTTGTGTTCAGAAAAGAGAAGGCCTCCAAGAGACAACAGGCAAACAGGCCAAAACAAGACACAGTAAGACAAGGCAAAAATCCTCCTATTGAGGGTAGACAAGGCAACCCAAATAGGAAGAAAGGAGTCCCAAGAGCAGGCAAACGAGTCATAGATGCACCTGATGCTACTGTTACGAACGGGATATAAATTGGAAAGAAAGAAGTCAAAGTGTAGTTATTTGCAGGGGATATGGTAATATACATAAATGACCCTAAAATTTTCACTAGGCAGCTCCTTCAGCTGCCTTTTCAATTTTATTCTGCATTACAGTTTACATTTTAATACTATATTATTTCTATAATTTCTGATAATTCTTTTGTTCTTACGTTTTCCATTATTTCTTTTGCCAGTTTAAATATGTGTATTTATAAGTTCTAATCAATCTATTATCTGAAATCCTTGAAATTTATTGTTAGTCATTTAAATCTTTTATTTAAAGTGGATTTTCTCATAATTTTCAACTGTGGATGGTGACCTCTTTTACATTTGTCTCAACCAGGATGTCTTGATAGTTTTATATTAATTTCACATATTGACAATAGTTAGAATATACACATAGAATGAAAACAGTTTTAAATATGTCATTAATATATATATATAAGCTTATAAATACACAAGAATATTTTTAATTATCTTCATATAAATCCAAGGTCGCAGCAGACAAGCTTGTTTATTATTCTCTTGTACAAAGGAACAGAACTTCTTCTAGAGTACACTTTTGAGTGTAGCATTTTATGAGTTCATATACTTGCACCACTTAAACACTAACCACAATCCTAGCCTTTTAAAGACATATTTATCCTAGTGATTCTATTTACTCTAATGACTCTTACAATTTATATCTTTATTCAGTCCTTAGCAAGAGAAATACGGCATAAATACAAGGTCATATGGCTCTAGTTTACAATTCCTGCTATTGTGGGTTTGGCTTTTGAGCCTGTTTGGTTTTGGTTTTGTCTTTTTATTTCTTGTGCCTGTGTTCTCCACTCGAGAAGATATAGGTGCTATTTATCTTGCTTTTCTAGGTTTTTGGAGTATGGAATAAAGTGTTGGTTTGGAGGAGTTTTGTTGTTGTAGTTGTTGTATTTCCTTTTGGTTTGGTTTGGGTTTTGGCTTTCTGGTATATCATTGCCAGAAATGGGGTTCTTAATTTACTTTATTCTATTGCCATGTAGCTTAATTTTAAAGTAACAAACTTTCTCTTTATAACATAACGTCATGATGTTTTAAAAAAAAGTACCTGATGCATCTACATTCAGAGAAAATTACATTGCTTCCAGGGCAACCAGAAGAGCTAAGGGACATGCTAGGCTAGGGTACTCGAAAATGCTTTGACCAAGTTTACTATTGTGTCTCTGAAAGAAGAGCAGAGGTCTTGTTTTAGAGAGCACTAGAAAGGCATGTTGCTCTGTTTTTAGTGTAGGTCATTGCTTGTTTCAAGGAAATTGCTCTAATGGTATCTGTTTTCTATCATCTCATAAGAACAGTAAGGAAATAATCCCACAGTGACCCACATTGGTAGATGTGTACATTGTAAAGTTTTATTTCATCAATAAAGACTTACTTTTTAAAGAAGGGTTGAGTTCCTGAGCCCTATAAAAACTAGATACAAGAAGCCAACTGCTAGCTTATTATCACATAAGGTTATATCTTATGGCAAATATTGTGCAAACATGAGTCAATATCATTCAAGAAAGATTTTGAAGGTTCATTTTATAAAAATGACAAAAAGGGTGTCTGCTATTTTATAATCAGTCCTCTTATAATCAGTTTTATAATGAAAATTTCCTTTTCCTTTACAGTATGTTGTAATATTGCTTTAACCCTCCTATTAAGTTAATTTTTATTATTATAATAAGATTATAGAATTATTATCTAGCAAGTATACATTCAAAATCAGAGATTGGCTTTGTAAAATTTTACCTCCTTTTATAGGGCACTTAAGTGATGAATTTTTAGGTCATTTAATGTAACAAAGTCTCATAATTTTAAAACATCATCCTTATAGCAGAGCTCAAGTGAAAAGTGCTCTGAACTATCACATGCAAGAAAGGAATCCATTTCATCTGTTGAAGACAATGATTTTAGTACCATAAAGTAATAGTGATGCAATTATTGTAATTATTTTGTATGTTTAAACCAGTGAGCCTAAAGCCTCCACAGTAAGATGTATTACACTTGAGAGTAACTATAAAGTATATCATAAGTGTTACTTACACATAATAATTAGTAAAATTTGCTCCTTCCAAATTAATCTGAAATTAATAGGGTTTTAAAATATTTCTGCTGATTTT
>JADRCC010163650.1:0-10962 GCA_019843855.1 Hylomyscus alleni
ACTGTCTGATTTCACGGGCAGCAACGGCAAGATAACTGTGGTGGTTGAAACCTTTCCCAGCCCCAATTAATTTTTGTATAATGATTGAATAAAAGTAACTGGAGTGAGCTAGTCGGGGCCAGTCTTTTTTTTTCTAAGAAAGAAGGCTGGACTCCTCTGCCCCTTCAGAAAATGAAGGGATAGCACTTTGGTGAGCTTCTCTCTACTGTGGCACCTACAACCAACACCAAACCATTAAAAAACTATTCATAAATTAGAACCAATCACCTAAATAAGTTATTAAAAAGTCATCACAGAACTGTAAGTCATAATAGTAAAAGTCATCACTTGAAATACTTACCATTCTTCAATGGTATCTAGTGTCATAGAGATATGGTCAGGACTCAGTCTGTACACGAAAAACAGTAACGGAGCATCTATTTGAAGAGAAAGAGAAAGAATGTAGAAAATGATGGTAAAAGCTCCCTGCTAAGAACCCCCTCCCTATAAGTCCATGTCATTTGGTTTTTTCCCCTCTGATATCTGCTTCCAACTCATTTTGTGTTCTGAGTATCATATCTCAAATCTCTTCCTTTTTTCTCATTTTTTTTTCCTCTTCCCTTCATATACTGTCATTTGCTGGTGAGAATCCACTATCAGCTCACCAGTTATTTATGTTTGTACCTTCTAATGAAATAAGATGACATTATGACAGTAGACGGGCTTATTTTAGTGTTTTTACATACAACAAACTCACTAAACACTAAATGCTGTTACTTTTGTACCAAATTCATGGCAAACAGTTACCACACACGTTATGCACAGTGTATGTACTTTGGGTATATTAATGCCTCGTTTTACCTTCTCATTATCAAGAAGACAAAACACAGACCAAAAAAACTAAAAGAATCTGCTTTACTCAACTGGGAAGTTCATTTTCAGGTCCAAGTTTGCTGCCTTAATCTGGATTCTAAAGCCAGTATACCATCCCAATCCAGGCCCTACATTTTATCCTATAGCATTTAAATGCTTGGATTGACTATATCATGGAAACATTAATAGTTGTGATTAGTTTCTATCCTTAAAGATCTATTACAACTAGCTCTGTGCTATTGTAAAATAAGGCAATTTTGATGTAAGAACCAACTAAATGTTGGTCCCTTTTTTTAAAACTAAAAAGCTATATATCCCTCTCAAAGAAATCTATTTTTATTAGTGAAATAACTAACAAACTTTAAGACTTACTAAAAATTCTAGAGTTTCTTTTCTCTCCAACTTAACCACTCAAGAAAATTGAAAGATATTTAATGCACATGTTTTTAAAAGGAAAATATTGCTATGTATTTTAGACTGCTTTACTATGTTGTCTATATCTTACTCAAGTATTTTAATAAAGTGTCCAAGAGATCTAGAAATAAAAATAGAGATAGCTGGACAAACCTGGTCATGTAATACTACAGTAATAAAAAAGAGACTGGTACACGAAAGCAAACAGCCAGGGCAGGCACCATCACACATGGCTGTTTGCAGTTCCAGGGAGGTGGAGCATATATCCTTGGCTATATGCCAAACTCAAGCGAGGACAGCCTAGACTACAC
Organism: Hylomyscus alleni; assembly: GCA_019843855.1. Lineage (NCBI taxonomy): Eukaryota > Metazoa > Chordata > Mammalia > Rodentia > Muridae > Hylomyscus > Hylomyscus alleni. Next base: position 1,578 of record JADRCC010163650.1, read on the forward strand.
AAGACCCTGTCTCAAAAACAAAAAGAAATTAATAAAAAAATGCAAAAATTTAGGTAATTAGAAGTACTGAACAATTTAGTAATGGTCAGGCCTCACTATCACTCACAAAGGATACCAATAATGGTCTAAAATACTTAGTATTAACTGTATGTGTGATACGTAACTATGGTTTGATGGCTTTCCCTTTTCCACAATCTTTTACATTCTTTATTTCCAACTTAGGCCTGGAAGAGTTACTACCACAAAGTGTGCCCCTGTCCCCAGTGAGATGGTGACCTAAGAATACTCTATCACAATGTTCACAAAGGAGTAGGCTTCATGAAGCATGCCCGTTTACCCTTCAAAGAGATCTGAAAATCTGCCACTAAGGAAAAAGATTTTCCAGATATGTTCAAAGATAATACAAAGTAGGACCTAGCCTACACTGGATCATGTGCTATATTGTACAGAAAATGTTACAAGGATCCAAATTCACAAATGGCTTTTACACTTTGGGTAATTTGTACACTAGGAACCACTTTCAAAACTGTACAGGGCAAGAACTAGTCATGAAAGGTCATAAAAGGCAGCAAATTGGAATGGTAGAAGAATGGCAAACAGAACCCCTGGACAAGAAAGCAAAGTTACCTACCAGGACACTGCCAAGATGGAGTGACATTAACTACAGGTTGGAACAAAGGAAGTTCTGGTTTGGTTTAATCTATCCACAGATTTGTGACACTTATTTTGTTTTTTTTTGTTTGTTTGTTTTTTTGAGACAGGGTTTTCTCTGTGTATCCCTGGCTGTCCTGAACTCACTCTGTAGACCAGGCTGGCTTTGAACTCAGAAATCTGCCTGCCTCTGCCTCCCAAGTGCTGGGATTAAAGGTGTGCGTCACCACTGCCCGGCTATTCTGTTTTTTAAAGAACAGACAATGAACATATGCTGAGTATGGTGGTGCACAGCTACAATCTCAACACTCTTCAGAGGCTGAGGCAGTAGGATTGTACCACTGAATAAAACACCCTAAATCCAGCAATGCCTTTTCCCTTTACTATGTCTATTTTCCATTCCTTTTGCAAATTGTAGTCAAGAAGAGAAACACAGTAATATAGCATAGGCATATATTTAAACATGAAATTATACAGGGAAAATTAAGTATAAGGTGAGAAGAGGAAAAGTAGAGAAAGTAGTCACCTTGGTAAATGGAAAGTGCAGAGCAGATTCCATTTAGATTCAACTATTTAGGTCAATGAGATGCAAATCAGATTTTAAAGAAGTCTCTAGTCGAATAAAAGAAACCACATTAACAGACACTTTTTGCTGCAGGATATTTGATCACACTGTGAACCCCAGATATTGTTACTTACTAAAAAACTTTCTAGTTGTGGTGTGGCTTAACTCTCAGCACATATCTTTAATCCCAAACAATGAGGGTAAAGTTAGTTTGTAGAAGGAAGCAGCCATGTGACAGAGAAAGTGACAAATCAGAGAAATATTTGGCAGAATAAGATATCCCCAACTCTCAGGAGAAGAGAGAGGAAGGGAAGGGAAGGGAAGCTACTCGAGGGAGCAGCACAGAAAACAAGAGGAGGCAATCTTCCTGGGACAGTTGTACAGAGGCAGGTTGCAGAGAACAAGCTAGACACAGGTGAAGACTAAGGAATGAGGAGCTAGAAGATCAGAACGCTTGCAGAGACAGTGTGAGGCCAAGCAGAGCAATTCAATAGAAGCCAAGCGAGGAGTCAGATTGAATCCAGTCATCCTGGAGAGGATTTTGAGCCAGAATAGCTGAGTTGATAAGCCAGTCAAGAGATTAGAAAGAACTAGGGAAGGGAGGTAATTCAGCAGTAAGTCTCAGAGGCCTAGACAAGACTGTAGGAGTGCTAGAAGCTTCCAGGATAAGGCCTAGGTTAGCAGGAAGACTGAATCAGGTCAATGAAAGTTACTTTTACAACTTTTGAAATCTACAAAGGCATAAAATTAGAGGAAAATGAAATCTAGGGGGTTAGGGCTGTAACTCAGTGGCAGCATGTTTGTCTAGCATGTGTGAAGACCCAAGTTCAATTCCCTGCACTGTTTAAAAAAGTGATCTTGCAAGATATGTAACTGCACTCTGTAGTCACTGGTTACATGAGCACTGGGACCTAAGAAGCACCTTAATTAACAAAATCACCCGTATCTGGGAAATCATCTGTGGTAGGTGGGGACTAGTAAAGGCAGCTGTTTTAAGTGATGCCCAGGTGGCAGCATCACACCTGGGAACTTGTCTGTACTGTGAATCTAAAACAGATCTCCTGGACTTACAGGATGGATCCAGCAATCTGTGTTCTGAAAACTTCTCCAGGTGATGGTGACCCAATGTTCAGATCTGCTCATCTGAGAAAGTTCTGAAGAAAGCATCAAGACACCTAATGAGGGCCCCACACAACATCAGTGCTATCTTTTAGCCAATATTAGTTAGTAGTAGGAAACAAATTTCACTTTTGGGTGCAATGCTACTACTAGAGGAAGAAACAAAACAAAGCAAGATGAGGAGAGGGAGAAGGCCTCCAGTTCACTTCATTACTACCAAGCAACCACCTGCTCCCAATTTGGAAAAAGTGCAGCTACACATCTTTGAAACTGCTTACTCATGCCACTCATGTGCATATGAACACATGGCTAATGAACTCCTTCTACTGATGTGACACACTACTAACACAATAAATCCATGCTTCGCCCTCAGTCACTTCTGTAATTTGTAGTGATTAAAAGGTTTCAACTTTGTTTTAATGTTTCATACTATGGATAAATGTCCCTTAAAATTTTTAGGGCAAGCTCTCCTTCAGGGATAAGCACCTAATTATGCGGGTCAAGTGAAAATAAAGTTAAAAGTAATTTGCACGCTTAAAATCTGTCCCAAGAGCCCAGGCCATGGGAAATCGTACTTTGAGTCCGGCTGCTTTTCATTAGGGGAGTAACTACTGTTAAGGGGCCCCCAGGGATTACGACTCCCTGACTTTCTTTCCCTTTGGAGTTTGCAACCTTTGGTAAAAACAGATCAAGTTCCACAGACCTAGAAGTCATCTTGGCTTCAAAGAAAGGTGAGAAAAAAGCTAAGCTCATCAATCAATCCTCCACTTCTTCTCCAACCGTACTGAATGGGCAAATCCACCCAATACAACAAATCCAAAACAAGAATGATTACCTACACTACCACCTTTTATATACTGACACTATTTTTATTTTAAATCAAGTATTAATGACAGCAGATGTGTTCCTCTAAGGTACTGGGTTAAGAATACAAAGAGAATAAACTTGGACCTCAGAATGTCACGTCTTTACCATTCCTTTCCACAGATAAAAGCAGAGCTGGCTACTTGGTCAAGGTCCTAGACATTATATGGTCTAGAAGAGTATACAAAGTGAAGGTTTGCTGTGCTGCCAGGCTGTGAAAGGTGGAAAGATGACCAGATAATCATCAGAGCCCAAACTAAGTACAGTCTTTGCTCAGCAGATGCAAATTATACTGGAAAGGAATTGGGAATTATTGTAAAGGCAGGGGGATAAGATTAGTGGTTAATTCCTCATGGTTATGACACTTTTTAGAAGACATTTGGGAAATACAAAGAAATAATCAGATGATTAAAGATAATGACTGAATTTTCAAGGGACTAATATAAAACTCCTGGAAGAAAAGAACAGTAACAAGAGTAGTTTATTTAATCTTTGTAGAAAATCTATCAGGTATTTTCCTCCACAACAAAATTACCTCTGAAACCTGTCACATCTAAGAATCCCATCATCAGGTTAATCAGTATAGAAAACTAACTACAAAGGTGACAAGCTTCTAATGAGAGCTGACCAACCCAAAGATGACCGTTCCGCCACCACCTGCTTTCTTGTTAATTGGACTCCTTAGTTTGCCTTTAATGCTGATCTTTAACCATCACCTTAGTTCTTTGTATTTCCCTAATGTCTTCTAAAAAGTGTCATAACCGTGAGGAATTACCCACTAATCTCATCTCCGTGCCTTTACAATTATAATTCCCAGTTCCTTTTAAATATAATTGTAATCTGCTGAGCAGAGAGTGGACTGTTTTGGGCTGTGTTGGTTAGCTGATCACCTTTCCACCCTTCCACAGCCTGGCAGGCAGCACAACAAAACTTCACATCTCACACTATTCTGGGCCACCTCAGTTCTAGGGCTTTGACCAAGTAGCTAACTAGCCCTGTATACAGAGTAGCTCTTGCTGGTCAGGACATTTCTTTCTCTTTTTTTAAACAGGAAGCTATCTTTCTCACTCACCTTTCAGTCTGGTGGGTTGACTCAGCACACCATGATGAGATGCAACCTTCCACACTCCGCTTCTCTCAAAAGGGATCTATCTCCCTAGGAAGTCCAAGCTGGCCTTCAACTAGCAATCTTTCTGCCTTGGTCTTTTTTGAGTTTTGAAATTACAGATGTATATACCCCTCATTTGCCTATGACACCCCACTCCCTACACCTGTGCAAAAAAAAAATTAGTACTTAATTTTGTAATGAGTCAATGCTAAGAAAAATCACTAACACAATTATATTTCCTTAATTCTCAAATTCTATGTTTTTCTCATGAATGAGGCAGAATGGTCACTTAAATTTTTTTAAGTAAATTTTAAATTTACCAACCTTCCTTCACGTTAGCAACAATAATGTACCTAACTTACCTACATCGAACATTACATACATTTACCTTAAGATTCTACCTGACTCCATTTCACAGTTAATAAAACTGAGTCACAGAAAGGTTATAGGTCTAACTGGAACAGGTATGATGGATCTGCAAAGCTTATCTAAGTCTGTCCTTCTGCTGTTAACCTAAGTTGCTTCCTATTCCTGTGACTGTGCCTGGGAGGGACAGTTAGTTACTGGGCTTAGAAATCTCTCACCATTATTCTCCTTTTACTTTGCTTACACAAGCAAAGACTTTTTTGTAATTTTATGAGAGCTGTCTATCCTTGTTTTGATTAATCAATGACACAAAATTACAGTAGCCATCTATATCTACTAAGAAATAGTTGCTTCTATCTTTTCTTTTCCCTCCCACCCTCCCCCTCTCTTTTTCTGGTTTTTCGAGACAGGGTTTCTTTGTATAGCCCTGGCTGTCCTAGAACTCACTCTGTAGACCTGGCTGGCCTCGAACTCAGAAATCTGCCTGCCTCTGCCTCCCAAGTGCTGGGATTAAAGTCGTGCACCACTACTGCCCAGCCTATCTTTTCTTTATGTAGTTTTCACTCATTGTTCTTGCTAAGATCTTACATTAAAACTTTAGTGAACTTGAAATGTCATTTTCGTTAAGCCTCAGAGGAGAGAACACTGCCCCAGCCAACAGTGGACTAACGGGAGCAGCCACAAATTGGCAGTCACAGCCTAGTTATGTATTTAGCTCTGACACTATTGAGCTAAACTGAAAAGCCTTCCAAAAAACAACCTCTTTCACTTCTATTGCTCTTCAATTTGTTTTTGGTGGTAGAGGGTGTGGTACTCAAACTTCCTAATACTTCTCTTTAATACGGTTCCTCATGTTGTGGTGACTCCACCAACCATAATATTATTTCATTGCTGCCTCATAACTGTAATTTTGATGTTATGGATTGTAATGCAAATATTTTTTGGAGATAGAGGTTTGCCAAAGGGGTCGAGACCGACAGGTTGAGAACCAGTGTCATACATTTTTACTTCAACAAAACCCAACATCTTTAGTGTGTTAATTATAGGCCTTTCAAGTGTTGGGGCTCAGGAAATGATACCCCACTGTATGGCACCCTGACTTTGAGTACTCTGAACCTGAGACTGAAAGGCTTCTCTAGGGAAGTTTCTTCTCTGACCTTTTCTCATGACCTGTCTCCCATCCTTTGGAAGTAGCTCACTGAAACCAGTCGTCTTTCCTATAAATTAAATCCACTCTCCCAAAGCAAGCCTTAAGGTAAGACAGTCACTCTCTCCCTTCTTTAAAGACCCTTATCCCCAGAGAAACAGACGCTGCTGGGCTTTCCTGGCAACCATTATTACCACTACACACCTTACCCTAGGTCATTTTGAAATAACAACTGACTAAGAGTTTCCCTGGCCCTTTGTAATGTAAAACTTTGATTCAGTCTGGTTAATCTCTCTTGAAAAAACATAACAAAACGGGGCATTACAGCATCACAATTCTTACAATAGGTGAGGAAAAGCAAAACAAAACAAAAACCACAGAAGCCTAAGTGCCTCAACCTAAAGACCTGCAAGACTGGTGGAAGGCAAAGGTTCCTGATGACTTAACATAAACCTGTCATTCAGTCATTCTCATTTTAGTCAAGATGCTCAGTCTATAAAATCACTAGTGCTAACAAGCTTATAAAAGAAATAAAGTTTTAAGTTAACTGGCAAAAGGTAATCCCCCCCCTCGCCCCGTGCTTCCTGAGGCATTTTAAGAGAGTGAATGAGTGTGTGCAGTTTCAGATTTGTATCCTGACAAGCACTCGATCACTGTTTCTTAAAGTCTTCAGTTGGAGGTATGATAGGCTACTCTTCTGAGAAAGACTGAGAGAATAAAAATGTTTTTGTCTATCTAGTGGCTAATAAGCACTGAACAAATCTCTCCAAAATGAAAACTAAGTTCATTCGGATAAGGATTGTCTACATCAATTAAGTTATACTAGTGAAAGCAGCCATTCCAGTTTAGACAAAGACTCTGGTAGCAGTAGCAACAGACCCCCTCAGGAGCAGCTAGCATTAATTTCAAAGGGCAGTGATTACAAAGGCTTTAGAGACATAGACTACACATTCCAAGGATACAGAACTGGGGATTTTCTTCATAGGCAAAGTTGCATATTTATTTATGCATATGGTTTTAATTGTTTGACTTTACCTTAGTCCTTCTTGTAACACAACCCTACCTACTAAAATATAACTGTCTCTATTACATTAATTTCTCACAAGCTAACACAGTATATACTAAGCAAACTTTACAAAGCTAAGTATTACAAAGGAAAGCTAAGTCATCCCAAGAAAGCATTTTTAAACACATCAACTCAACAAATAAAATACTGGTGTTCATCTTTAATATATAGTACTATAGATTTCAAGCAAAACTAATCACAAACACAGAACATTCAGGGCTGGAGAAATGATCAGATTTCTTTACACCTAACAGCGCATTCAGGCACTTCAACAGACTAAATTATCCTTCAAAAAGGCAAGCATTCTGAAGTGAAGGTGAAAAGAAACAGGAACAGAGCAAAAGCATACTGAATGAGTACACTCACCAAAAAGAAAAAAATACCAAACTCTACCAACTTTCTAACACCAGCCTTCCAGTATTGTGAAACTGTGGTCACTCACCCAATTTAAAGAAATCACACCCCAGGTACCATTCCTTATCCTTTAGGATAATAAAACGTAACTTTACACTTGAAAAATGCCCAAGTAGACTAGTTAGTATAAGGAAAAATTTTTTTTAAAAGACTCAGGGGTCACTTGAGTAAAGGTGTAAAAATGTTTTAGCACGCTGTAAAATATGGGTATATAGTACACATTAAAGTATGAGCTGCTAGGATTAAACATTTCAGAAAAGGGTGAGTTACTTGTTTATGACTTCTTCCTTAACCATTTCTTAACAAAGAATTCACACAGGCACTAAAGGTGATTAAACACTTTCCCAGCAAATGTGATTATGTTTATGATCATAGAAGATTCAGACTTTTAAAATGTCTGGGCGGGGCTGGAGAAATGGCTCAGCGCATAAGAGTAATGACTGCTCTTCCAGAGGTCCCGAGTTCAATTCCCAGCAACCACACGGTGGCTCACAACCATCTGCAATTGATCTGACACCCTCTTCTGGTGTGTCTGAAGACAGTACTCATATACATAAAATAAATAAATAAATCTTTAAAATGTCTGGGCAACAGTTAAAAACAGGCTTTTGCTTTGTTTTGCTGTGAATCAAAGTTTTTGAGGTCATCAAGGACAGGGATTGCAAAAATAAATAAATTAAATAAATTAATACTGATTCGCTCCCCAGGTCCTTAAACTCAACTGTTAAAACACCTTCTGCTCAAAAAAGCAATAATGTTTTTAAAAAAAAGAGAGAGAGAGAGAGAGAGAGAGAGAGAGAGAGAGAGAGAGAGAGAGAGAGAGAGAGAGAGAGAGGTATCTTCACTGTATAGTTCTGGCTGACCTAAAACACCCTCTGTACACCAGGCTGGTCTCCAACTCAGAGATCTGTTTGTCTCTGCCTCCCGAGTGCTGTGCCACTATGCCTAGGTTGGTGGCTTTAAAGACATATTTTTAAGTGAAAAAAAAGGTGGGAAGGAGAGCTTTTGGGGTCGCTGTTACTTATTTTGCTTATACAACCTATTTCGATCATTTATTCTTTCCTCTTCCCTAACTTCGTGTGAAACCTGGAAGCTTTTAAGCATGGCCAAGTCAAACTGAAAATTATTTTCGGAAACGTGAACTGAATTAACAGTTCTTCGAACGTGGACTACTTTTTTATTCTGTCTACACAGTCTTAAAAAAAGAAAATTCCAAGTTGTAGACAGGCGATGGATACCGTATGTGGCATTCTACGCTATACCCTGAGGTGATCCCCTATTCACCTGTCTCCCCACAACAGCACACCCGGTCCCACAGCTTCACACTGCGTGCGGCTCGCACTTCACAACCGGAGGGCACTGGGGCATCGATAAAGCATCGGAGCTGCCAACACCGTCAGCCTTCTCCGCTTTTTGGATCATCACTGCCTAAAGAGCCCCGTCCACACCCCAAAATGGCCAGAACTCAAACACCGAGGAAAGTGTCTTGGACGATCCGGTCCAGGCAGGCCAAGTGGCAACTTGAATTTAATTTACCTGGGAAGCCGACTCTTGACACCCGCACCACTACAGGCCCCTCAGGGTGACAACAGGTTAGCATCCCAAGAACGGACTCAAAGCCTCAAGGACCGCCAAAGCGAACCCACTCACAGAACCTCCACTCAGGCACCTCAGGAGCAGAGTCTGCGGCAGGAGACTGGCTGCGACCGCCCCGCACCTCTCCCTTACCTGCGAAGGTCCGCGCCCACCGCCTGGCTCTTGCAGGGAGGCCGCGGGCAGCCGGAGCCCAAGGACATCGTCCGAGCGCGACGTGCCGCAGCCTCCGCCCGACTCGGGAGGGAGTCGCTGCCCGGGCCAGTCCCAGGGGGCAGCCGGCGGGGTGGAGCCTCGTCGAGCCCCGCCCACCTCGGGGACTCCAGGGCGCAGCGCGGGAAAGCCAGCGGGGGAGGCGGGGGCGGGGAAGCCCGATCGCCCCCGCCCTGCTCTGCGCACGCGCAGGTGGGGAGCCGCCCAGGTGCCGCCGCTCACGGAGCCCGCATCCCGCATCCCCCGTGAGGAGGGGAGCCCGGGTGCGGAGGGGAGCCC
>JADRCC010163659.1:0-17304 GCA_019843855.1 Hylomyscus alleni
TGTGTGTGTGTGTGTGTGTGTGTGTGTGTGTGTGTGTGTATGTGTGTCTGCACATGGTTGTGGGCAAGTGTACAGGACAGAGGAAAATGTCAGCTATTGTACCTGCCATCCTATATTGCTCTCCAACATAATTTTTAGACAAGGTCTGTGATTGAATCTGGAGCTTACTGATGAAAAAGGATGACTGACAGATCTCCATGGAGTATTCTGTAGCCTGTGACACACAGTGAGAACACATGGGTCATCCATAGTAGTAATTTTACTTAGGAGCTGGGGATTAGAACTCATATCCTCATGTTTGTATAGCAAGCATGTTACTGAATGAACCGTCACAGACTGCTGTGAAAACACTGATTTCTTATAATAGTTTTATATTTATCTTCTGACCCACTAGAGATCTGTGCATTACCAAGGAAATAATACGAAAATCTTTTGTGGTTATGGGTATTTTAAAACAAAGTCTAGCTTTTGTATGATATTATAGGCCTCATATTTTGAAGCTTGTTTAGAACATAAGTATCTATGATAATTAAATCCTGGTATCACTGAAACAGCCATAATACATGTTCCCCCTTTATACTAGTTTCTCTGCTTCACTAATTGCTTTAGGGATATTTTCCTTTTTTTCCCCCCTCTGTTTGTTCTATCTGTTCTGTGTTCAGGTTTAAGCTTTCTTGTGACCCTTTCTTTTGCATTAACCAAATATTTTTGCTTTTCTTCTTTTCCTTCTATCATTTGCTTTCTACTTGACCTTTGGCCTTGTCTGAATCTCTTATTTCTTCCTTTATAACCCTATGATCATCTACCTTTTTTGACAGGGTCTCCCTAACATTTATTCTACTTTTAATGAAATTTGACAGATGGTCAATTTCTTTTAAGTTTGTTTTCTGTTTTTATTTTTGTTGTTGCTTTCCCTCTGCATAATTGACTTTGAATTTCCCCAGTTGGTTTAAGAGAAGCCAAGGCTTCTTAAATATTTGGTTCATGTGTTTTAACAGTTTTGGAAAATTCTTGTACAAATTTGCTTCAAGTTTTTGTGCTTTATTGACTTTTCTTTTTCTTTTTTCTTTTTATTGGACATTTTCTTTTTTTTATTAGATGTTTTCTTTATTCACATTGCAAATTTTATCTCCTCAGGACACTTCCCTTTCCCATCCCCTTTCTTCCTGCTCACTAACCCACCTGTTCCAGCTTCCCTGTCCTGGCACTGGGGCATCAAGCCTTCTTGAGAATAGTTTTCACTATCCTAGATTTTTTTGTTATTCTAGATGAATTTGCATCTTTCTAACTCTGTGAAGAATAGAGTTTGAATTTTGTTGGGGATTACATTGAATCTGTAGATTGCTCTTGGCAAGATGGCCATTTTTACTACATTAATCCTGTCAATCCATGGACATGGGAGATCTTTCAATCTTCTGAGATCTTCTTCGATTTCGTTCTTCAGAGACTTGAAGTTCTTGTCATACAGATCTTTTACTTGCTTAGTTAGAGTCACACCAAGGTATTTTATATTATTTGTAACTATTGTGAATGGAGTTGTTTCCCTAATTTCTTTCTACGCTTGTTTATCCTTTGTGTAGAGGAAGGCCATTGATTTGCTTGAGTTAATTTTATATTCAGGTACTTTGCTGAAGTTGTTTATCAGTGCTTCTGACTGGTCCAGCCTTAGACAATCACCTGAGAGAAAATGGTGATCTCACCTCTGAGTCTGGGGATTGGGGCACTCCCTGGAGATGATTTCTCCTCAGACAGGACCAAGCACAGAGGGCTGTGGAACAGCCCCAGCTCCTAAGTGCAGATGGAGGCAGGAAGGACCTTGTCCCAGCTGCTATGCTGCTTCTGTGGCCTTTATTTACATTTCAAATGTCATCCCCTTTCCTGTTTTCCCTCCCTCCCAAAACACCCTACCACACCCTTCCTCCCCCTGCTTCTATGAGGGTGTTCATCCCCTACCCACCCACTCACTCCCATCTCTCTGCCCTTGATTCCCCTATACTGGGGCATCTATTGAGTGAGCCTTCATAGGACAAAGGACCTCTCCTTCCATTGGTGCATGACAAGGCCATCCTCTGCTACTTATGCATTTGGAGCCATGTGTACCCCTTTGTTGATGGCTTAGTACCTGGGAGTTCTAGGGGATCTGATTGTTAATATTGTTGTTCTTCCTATGGGGTTTGCAAACCCCTTCAACTCCTTCAGTCTCTTCTCCATCTCCTCTGCTAGGGACCCTGCTCTCAGTCTAATGGTTGGCTGTGAGCATCCGTCTCTATATTTGTAAGGCTTTAATGGAGCTCGGCCATATCAGGTTCTTTTCATGGCATGCATTTATTGGCATCCACAATAGTGTCTGGGTTTGGTAACTGTATATGGGATGAATCCCCAGGTAGAACAGTCTCTGGGTAGCCTTTCCTACATGATAGATATCTAAGTGCTTCACATAGCTTTATATTCTTTAATGTTCTTTTTATAATTTCCCCCTGTAATGCTAGAAGATTCATTTAGATTATATTTATTTTTAAGTGGCCAATAAAGTGTATCTATTATTTGCAACATTATGTTTTAAAATATGCATATATGTGCGACTAGTGTCATAACCAAGTTTAGTTATTATATGCATTATTGAAAGAAATTATCATTTTTGTGAAGGGAATCTCCCTGTCATCTGCTCAGAGTTTTACCAAGAAGGTAATAAGTTGTTAAGTAATTGTCATATTGTATGATAATGAACTTAATGTTCTTATAAATTATTTTTTGCTAATGCCTGTCTGTGTGTCATATGTGTATCCATGTTCTCATGTGTAGGAGTGAACATCAAATGCATGTCAAGGGTCCAAGTTGACTCCACATGTTTGCCTCAATCACCCTCCATTTATATTGAGTCTAAGCTTCTAATAAAACCTAGACTTGACATTTTGACTATTCTGGCTAATAGCTTGCTCCAAGAATGCCTCATGTTCCTGACAACCCTTCTTTTATGCTGAGATTATAGACAAGCCATGAAGCTCAGCATTTAAATAAGTTCTGAGATTCTCAACATTGATCCTCATAGAAAGCACATTATTCCCCAACTGTCAGTCCAGCTTCCAGACTAAAATGCTGACCCTTTAACCAGCATCTCTTCTCCCCTCTCTGACTGTCCTTACAGACTGAAATCATTATTCTACTCTACCTCCATGACTCAACTCATTTAGATTCCACATAGATGAGTACAATAACATGGCTTTTTGTTTGTTTTCTTTTTTTTCTTTTTAATGAACAAACAAAAACAACAAGAACAAACCCTTGTTGCCTCCCCCCTCCCCATGCCTGTCACCCCACAATCTCCCACTTATCAGCCCTGTCATTCCCCTACACTGGGGCACAGAACCTTCACAAGGCCAAGGGCTTCTCCTCCCATTGATGACTGACTTTGCAATCCTCTACTATACACATGCTGCCAGAACAATCAGTCCCACCATGTATAGTCCTTGGTTGGTGGTTGAGTCCCTGGGAGCTCTGAGGGCGTTGGTCAGTCCATATTGTTGTTTGTCCCAAGAGGCTGCAAACCCTTCAATTCCATTGGTTCTTTCTCTAACTCCTTCATTGGGGACCCTGTACTCAGTTCAATGGATAGCTGTGAGCCTCTACTTCTGTATTAGTCAGGTACTGTCAGAGCCTCTCAGGAGACAGCTATATCAGGCTGGAGTGCCCTTCCTTCAGTCTCTGCTCCATAGTTAGTCTCCGCAACTCCTTGCATGGGTATTTTGTTCCCCCTTTTAAGAAGGAATGGAATACATTCCTTTTTCTTGAGTTTCTTGAGGTTTGTTTGTTTTTAATGCTTAGTGCACTCCATGTTCATCTGCCTTGTTGCAATTGACTTTACATCATTTCTATTGGTTAAATACCATCTAACTCTATATATGGACACCACATTTTGTTTGTACAATTATGGATGGTTATTTAAGTTGATTTCATATCATAATTATTATGCCTAATGCTGTAATAAGCACTGGGTCCATGTATTTCTTTAGCACATTGATTTCATTTTGTTTGGATATATACCAAGTAGAGAAATTGTTGGGTCAGTTAATCTATTTTTAGTTCAATTTTTAGTTTTACAGAGCTTTTTATGCTGTTTCCTAAAATGGACGATAGTAATTGATGTTCTCTTCAGTTATGTGAGCGAGGTCATTCTTCACACACTGTCGTACAGTTGTTTTCATGTCTTTTAATTACTAGTCATAGTTTCTGCATGCAGGGCCACGTCACTGTGTTTTTGGTGCCCATTTTTCTGAACATGATGATGTTGAACATTTTTCCCAGAATCATGTTGGCCATTTGCATGTGTACTTTTCAATATCATCTTCTCAGACTACTTGTTTATTTTCTTTTAAACCTAGCTACGTTTTTCATTGTGTAGGATGAAAGTCTTGTTGATTTAGTTTTTCAAAGGCTAAGTATTGACCTTCAGGTCTTATATAACCTAGATAAGTGCTGTATACATATTCCTGGGGAATAATTCTAAATTTCTTTTACATCGTGGCTGCAAACTCCTTACCAAATCTATAGTTTGCAGATTGTTTTATTTCAATATATTTTTATTTTATTTTAGTTTTGTATTTTTTTTGAGACAGGATTTTTCTGTGAACTTCTGGTCATCATGGAATTCACTCTGCAGACAAGGCTGACTTTTAACCCAGAGATCTGCCTGCTTCTGCCTCCTGAAGCTTGGAATTATAGGCTTGCACCATCACTATCTGGCTGCTAATATTTTCTGTTTGGTGGATTTTCTTAAATTTGTTGTTTTCTGAGCTGTATAGAAATATTTATTTCTATGAAGTCTGATTTGTCTATCTGTTCATTTGTTGCCTGTGATTTTGGGTGTTGTATTTTTAAAAATTCACTGCCAATTTCAGTGTTAAAGCATAGTCTCAAGTTTTATCTAGATGTTTATGTTTGACCTATCATGTATTTCATTAATAATATTTCCTACTTTATCTAATAATTTTGGCCCATTTAGTGAACTTATAATTTCATTTATGCTATTACCCAGTTGAAAATGTACAGTTTGATTGTTTTTATTATTAATTTTGTTGTTTGACACTATTATATAGGAATGTAATGGAATACTTTCTCCCCATACCCTCCTGTCACTAGTATCACTGATACTAGCATGTCTAACATTTATGTGTGTGCTGGGGTTCCAAAACCAAACCCTTATACCAAACATTGTGCCAACAGAGCCATTCCTCCAACTCATTAGGAAAACACATAATATAAAGCAAGTACTAGTTAAGAAACTATTGCAGTCTTCCTTTTTCTTCACTTCCTTTCCATCATCATTATTTTAAAATTGCCTTACAACTTCAGAGCACGTAATCAAATAACCAGAAGGTCCCATTATTTTTAACTTTCCTTAAAATTTCTGGTGTACTAAAATTTCCTATCTGACTAAAATTTTATTCTTTTACTTATGTGAGTAATAGAAATAACTATATTTTGAACCAAATTCTGCATTTGAAAGATATATCACAATATAGTCATGTAGAACCAATTCAAATTTATTCTCTTTTAAACAGGAATTACTGAATGCTTATACCATAGTAGATACCATGCTTGGTGCCAGGATAACCACGTGAAACCAACATGACCACAAGTTCATGGCTTGTTAGAAATGCATTTCAATATTTCTATTGCAGTTATCAAAAGGAAATAAGTATAAAACTAGCTTGACCTGAGATCAGATACCTATACCAGTCTACTATGATTTTATGCCTTAAATATCATGCTGTATAGCAATTGGTTAACCAAAGAGATTTCTTACTGACAGCTATTTTTGTTGTTTTATTAAATATAGTTTAGCAAATTTATCAAGTGCCAAGAACTTTGAGGTATAGAAGGTTTTCCACATATAATATAACAAGTTATGTTAGCATACTTTCTGGATGCTTGTGGAAGAATTAAGATTTCCAGACAAAAGTAAACTTCATTTCAGGAAGCAAGAATTTCATGTGTTTAACAATTTTTTCTACACAAAACTTCCCAAGCAGTGGTGGTGCACGCCCTTAATCCCAGCACGTGGGAGGCAGATACAGGTGGATTTCTGAGTTCAAGGCCAACCTGGTCTACAGAGTTCCAGGACAGCCAGGGCTATGCATAGAAACCCTGTTTCAAACAAACAAACAAACAAAAAATTCCCTATGGGATATCTGAAGAGCACCCTCTTGATTAATCCTAACATGTAAAACCCCATATTATTTTATACTCCAGATGATAGTTATTTTATTATATTGTACAGCAAATAACTTGTTTTCCACCCAAAAGAAACAGCATCAGTATTATCTAGTTTATTATGAACATCAAAAGCTACTATAACATATTCAGAAATGAATAGTTGCCCAAGAATATCTATCTATACCTTAGTTCTACAAAGGCAGATTTTCTCACAATACACTCCAATGGTCACTGAGTATTCTGACTGAATCCATGTACTTTGTCTCACAGTGTATTTAACTGAGGTCATTGTCATTAGCCTAGAGTTTGTCCTGGAACATCCATCAGTAAGTTAATTGTCAGATGCTTTTACTGGTTTGATAGATTCCCATGAGAACATTTTTCTTGGAAAGAGAAAGTACAAGCTTGTATGAAAAACAGAGGTCACTGCTCTTTCTCCCAGGATCTAAGGTGTTGTTTCAAAGACAGTAGACTTCAGTTTACCTGCTCAAATTGATTACATCCCTCTTCAGTAGTCTAAGAAGGAAAGTACTATTCCTAGATTCTGTAATTTCTGTAATAAGGCAATGAACACTGCTATGGAGAACTACTATTGGA
The DNA here is from genome assembly GCA_019843855.1 of Hylomyscus alleni. NCBI lineage: Eukaryota > Metazoa > Chordata > Mammalia > Rodentia > Muridae > Hylomyscus > Hylomyscus alleni. Next base: position 6,811 of record JADRCC010163659.1, read on the forward strand.
TCACTGCTCTAGGATATTGCTGTAGAGAGTATGATAAAGAGAGGCCCGCTCTAAACTGAGGTGCTAGGGAGAGTACTACTAAAGTTAGTGCTGCTACTGGAGTTCTGCTATAGAATCATTCTGCTGTAGAAACAGGTGCTATAAAGAGTACTGCTATAGATTGTTTCTACTGGAGTACTGCTCTATAGAGTACTGCTATTGGAGCATATAGCAATATAGCAATAGCTATAGAAAGAACTTCTATAGAGAGAGCTACTTTAGTGAGAACGTCAACAGAGAATACTGGTATTGAGTACTGCTGTTGGAATACCACTACAGACAGAACTGTTATAGTGAGGACTACTGTTGAAGTACCACTAGTGAGAGAACTGCCAGAAAGGGTACTACTGGTATAGCACTGCTACTATAGTAATCCTATAGAGAGTAGTGCTATGGGAGGCAGGGGGAAGCTAGACTTTCAGAGGACAGAAAAAAATGACATGATTTGACAGGTGCTGAAAAAAGACATTTTTTTTTTTTTTTAAGTTACAAGATTAGTGTATGCCAGATTGACAGCGCCAGTTGTTTCCTAGTAGTCAGTAGCCAGTAGTAGCCAGTGGTCAGATGACACTGTGTCTTTTCTTAGATTTCATTGTTTCATTTTCAGATACCCTCTTCATTTTAACCATTTCCTTTACAATAAAATAACTAATTTCATGATAGTTGCTGTTCAGTAACCTGCGTTTTTTCCCCGCATAAATATACATTGCTACTCAGGAAAAAAAATAGCTTGAAACTTTGAATTTCAGTCTCATCAGGAATTCTGCATTGAACTGCAGTTCTTTGTTTTTAAAGGGCAGTCATCAGATGTTATATCATCTGTCATGAGACACAGAAACCATTTGGAATGTCGATGGGAGTTTACTAGGTTTCTGACATGATTTACCAAGTAGTTAATATTATCAGCTTCAATATGTTGCAAACAGTTTTAATATTTTATTTTCAGAAATATGAAATCAAATGCCCTCCATGTCACCTCTGTCATTTCAAACTCTGACAACCATCAGTTGTTTCCTCTCGCGGTTATTTCCCCAGAGCCACAGCATTGTTTCTTGGCTGCCATTTTCTTATCTTATCTTTCTCAGATATGGGAAAGAAGACCACTAAATGTTTCAGGGAGAGTCCTCTCCCCATTTCTCTCCCATATCTCTCCAATAATAATTCCAAATAAATTGGGAATATTGGAATACTTTGTTGAAAAAATAAAATTCATATATTTACTGTGTACATGATACTTTAAAAGATGACTTCTTATTAGACTTGATAAATTAAGTTTATTGTCAAATTCAGTAGTGAGTATATTGTCCTAAGAATTTTTAAAATGCTCTCAGATGTTTAATAGGTTGTTACTTGCTACAATTACCACAGAATTCAATAGAATTCTTGAACTTACTCTGCGTTTCCCAATTGTAATTCTTAAACCAAACATAACTGGGACACAGGTATTTTTGTGTGTTAATAATTCCTTTGTAATAAAAAAGTCCCATATAATATTTTACTGGGTATAGTTGTAATGTTCACATGATATTGGTGTACTACAACCTTGATTCTGTCTCCTAAGAATAACGCCTTAGTAATAAGTGTGTGGTTACCTGCTTACCAGCAGTTACTATTATGCCTTAGTCTTGCATTTTCAGTAGTCATTAAGGAAGCAAGGCACACTGAACTTGTGTTAACATCTCTCAGAATATAGTCATTCTAACATTCAAAGGGTTTGGCCATTTAAATGCTATTAAATGTCCTAGTGATCCTTGTTCATAGAGAATCACAGATTACATAAGATACATCAGATAAGATAAACCAATTAAATAAAATTGAGATAATTATATCTTAAATGCACACCATTTATATAATTAATAAAACTTTATTGAATAAAGAATAAACTTCAGAATTGTATAAGTGGAACAAACATGATTCAGGATGAAGAGAAAGATCTTACACAGTAAAAATTTCACACTTGAAGTATAAACTAACTCTTTACCCATTTTCAGAATTATGTTGTAGAATAATTACATCAGAAATGAGATACTATACATTATTTTATTCAGTAATATAAATTTCTCCCTTCTGTCCACCCAAAAAAATAAAACTTCTGAGATTTTGAAAATAAAAAAACAAAGCAAACCCTAGCTTATATGCAATAGTTAAGGAAAACTGATTCTAATTTATTAAGATATTGTGGTCTTTATAACAATGTCTAATAGAAAATATAATTTGTTCCACAATGGGATAACAGCTGATTTCTCTGGGTTACTTCTAAACTTAGCTGAGAGTCGGTAATGAACAAATACTCAGAACAGTGTTCACACCATATATAGAGCAATTACACATCAGCTCCTCCCTTAACCAAAGCGTGTGGATCAAGCATATTATAATGTATTCCTTAACCAGAGGCACAGCCTCTCACTATAGCATGTAAAAATTTCCTACACATAAAAGACTTTGTGGACTTTATGCACATTTGTGAGAATTGTACAACTTAAAGGAAAAAGTTTGCAAGCAAAACGTTGTCCGTTCTAATGTCGTTACTTGTGCAGGATGCCTTGGAGAAAGACTGGCCAGCTTTAGATTCCACGGGCTTCCCTTCACAAACACTGCCTCTCTCCAACCAGCGGCCCTGGCCAAAGGTAACATGTCATGGAAACTTCTGAGCGCTCCATCTTTGCTGGCTTCTGAAGGTTTTGCTCTGCCATGGTGATTAATAATACAATTTATTGGCTTGAAAAACATAATTACTTCTAGAAGCCTTTGACTTCCTCTTCATCCCCAGATGTAATTTTTCATGTAGCTTTTCTTTCATTTACTCTCTATTTTTTTCTTTACTTTGGATTTCTTTCAACGCTTTATTTCACAGTAGCCAGAAAAAAAAATGATGTGCCTCAGCTGCATATTTGGCAGCAGACTAAAATCACTGGTTGACAGTACTTTAAAAATTCAGAAATAGACACGGCGAGGCGGCAGCTGAGAATCCTCAGCCAGAGGTCAAGGGACCGCAATATCTGTTATTTATTTGATAATCTTTGAAGTTTTTAATTTTCTGAGATTTCTAAAGATCTTTGCAATTCATCATTTTGTGTATGTGAACTATACCAAAATGCTTATTATTCACCACATAACAAAAGATTGTGCAGGCATGTTCCAGAAATTTCATTTTATTATCATTTTAATTTTGTAATGAGTTTCCCTATTAAGGCTGCCCAGGCTGACCCAAGTGAGGGACCAATACAAATGCTGGAATTGTTCCATTTCCTTTACATTTGTGTATGCTTTTAACATAAGAACCCTCGGACTTTGGGACATGATGAAACTTCACCTACTGTACCCGCTTGTCCAGCTCAAGCCTGGCTATGCATTGAGAAAGAAAATGTGTCGTCATCAGAGCACACACAGTTAAGCAGCAGGTAAGCTAAGCTACTCAGTTAAGCAGGCATAGACTTAGGGGTGACAAAGACCAAAGTACACATCCCTTATGGAAGTAGAATAACTATAAAAATTGATGTGCGTTGATTTGTTTAGAAGATGGAGAACATGTAATGTTAAAATATGAAAATTCTAGTGTTAAAAATGTTTGGGGGAGATGCATTAAGGCAATGCAAAAATTACATTTTGGTGAAATAATGCAATAATTGTACAAATGGATCTTCATGGCCCAGCAAGTAGAGAGAGGGACTAGAATAAAAGTCTCAGAACCACAGTCCTTTCAGCAAAACGATTGAAATATGCCCCATGTAATTGAAATGTAAACATTTTAAATTAATGGCAGACTTTTATTACTTTTCAAGATAAAGCTCCTCTGTAGCTTAAATAGATTTTATTTCCAAGTTTGAGACAATAACAGCTTGTAGTTTTTAAAAGAGCTGATGCACTTCTGTTGATTCTGTTTAAAACCATGCATTGCTGTTAGCAGATCAGAAGGTGGAACTTTATCTTGGACAACCGAGTCAAAAACAAGTAGGAAGAGTTTACTACAATCTGAGAAAGAAGAAAAAATTTCAGAAGAATGGTGAGTCCTCTATGTCACACTGAAGAAATTAAGAATTTGAAGGGTTACTGGATATCTAAGGTAGATATTTTGGGGGATTCAAGAAGTCATTAGTCTTTACTATACTTACCTTTGAAATAAGGTAATAATTGGGATTACAAATTTATTGCATGTGATACAGCTCAAACGTGTACATCTACATATATGTCTATGTCTAAATATACTTTATATATTTACAATATTTCTTTTCAATAGGGGCTTTAAGGATATCTCTACAGCTCAGCAAATGCTAAAGAGAGCAAAGAAAATGAAATCAAAGAAATTAAGGAAAAAATTAGGTAAGCATTGTCCTTTGAGCAGCAGCTGTAGATGATATTGAGTATAAATTTTTAAATCATGGTTTCTATGTTATACTTAATATGAACAAAAATTAATACACAGATAATTACATCTAAGACAATAACTACAAAATCCTTGATTTTCAAAGAAAATTACACTATCACACTTAATGGTATATTTTGCCATTTTATTTTTTAAAATAGTCCCTGTTTTTGCATATGTGGGCATTGGCTTTTCTGTGTGCTGTATGCTCTCTCAACTGAGTGATAATTTGTCTGGGAACTGGTACATTGTGGAATGTTGATTCAAAAACCATCCTCTCTGTGTGCTCATTCCTTTGTGCACTCTTAAATTGCCTAGCTAGTCAGTAAACTGAATACATCAGTTTAGTGGATTTTAGCTGTAGATATTCATACATGAAAAGAAACACAATTGATTTCTCTCATGACTTTGAAGAATTTGGTAAAAATCAGAAGGCATTATTTGTTTTTATCCACTTGTGATAATATTCTGCCTTTCTTTGGTCACTTCTCATTTACATACCCATGCAAAATTCAGAGCTATCAGGCAAGAAATAGCAAATGGTTATGATTTTATATTTGCTCAAAACTTTAAAATTATCTACACATTGCATTTACCTTCAATCTTCATAATCTCATGAGTTCATAAGCTTAATATAAGACTCCTGATTCTTCTAATGTACAGTTTTGTTACAAGGAATCAAGAAAAAAAGGATATTTGTATCTCAGAAATTACATTTCTTTTTATGTTTATTAAATTCTGAGCTATATACATATTTAGTTTAAATTCTGAATTAAAGTAACAGAGATACTTTTAAATACATAAAATACTTTTCATATCAGTCAGTAGCCATTGAAAAGTTCATGGTAACTTATTTTTACATTTATAAACTTATAATTTTTCTATCTTAGTGTGATATTAGTTATTTTAATTTTATGTTGCATCCTTTTGAGATAACTGTAATTTTGTATACTGTTTGTCAGATAGAAAACATTGAATATTTAAACATTTTTAAATGAACTTAAGTAAGTACAACGCTTTTCTCTTGTCTATGCCTGCTGTCCACTCATTTGGTAAACCACTATGAAGGTTATCTGCTCTGAATGAAATCATTTCATGGATACTTCAATGAAATAGTAACTCAAAACCCAGAGAGCTTTGAAGCTCAGTCTGAGTATGTGGAATACAATACAGTAAATAAGGTTGTTCAATAAACTTCTTTATTCCTTTGCTTTGTTTCTCTATCCTTCTACATGAATTTCAAAAGGAGCTCTTTTAAGAATGATACAAAAATATATGGAACTCCTGAGCGAAGTTCAAAGACAAAATAGGTTGCGAACTGACCCACTTAAAATTCCATGCCTATTTTGCTAGGTCTTCTTCAAAAAGATAAATCGCCAAGTTTGTAGTTGCCTTCCATGGTAAGAACTGAGAAAAAGGTTATGTCAGTAGAATTTTTATATGACTCTGCCTCTGGGAAGGTCATTCCTCCTGCCGTTTATCATCAAAACCTTATTTAAGGAAAGTTTGATCAATCACCATATTAAATATCTTTCAACAAAGGATTCACTAAGAAATAGTGACAAAGTTGTAACTTTTCCTTTCTTGCTGTTTTATATACTTGTTTTGCATTTGTGGTCATACCTAAATATAGTTAAGTTAAAAAAAAAAGTTTCTTTTTTTCAGTCACAAGGGGGCATGATAGGGTCAAAAATGAGAAGGGAAAACCCACAGTGAAACTTGTAACTCCATTTTTAACTTATTCTGGCAGCACTGAATAAGCAAATATATAATAAAAAAGCAAAAAATATATATAAATAATATACAAATAAATAAATAAATTATATATAAAAATATAAATATATATAATAAATAAATATAAATATAATATATATAAAAATATATAAATAAGCAAAAAATAGATAAAGTCATTGGTGACAATTGTGACTTTAAATGGAGATCATCTACTACTGACTGCAAAATCCCAACAGACTCTTTAGAAAGGAGGGGAATTTTAAATCTCTTTGTCATAGCTTTGTTTTGTTTTTGTTTTTTGTTTTTTGTTCTGTTTTTGTTTTTCTTTTTATATCAATATACTAAAGATGCAAAATCAATTTGACTTTTAAATCTGAATGCCTAAATACAGAATTTAATGATGAGCTTTCATGGTTCTTATTGCTTTCGTCTATACCCTCCTGACAGTAGACAAATCAGATGGAATAAGAGAGGGTTAAAAATGAGAAGGAAAAAAAAAGTAAAGAAAAAACAAAACTAAAGTGATCCTCTTGAGTGAATTTATTTATAGTTTATTTTATTTATCTTCTATTAAGTTCATGGCACTTATGTTATTTTCATCAATCATAATTTACTCAGATTGCATTGGGATTTCTTTAAGAAATTAAAATTTAATCCAACCTTTGTTGCCTTCCAGTTTGCATGACACTGGTGAGATGTCATTAATTTACTTGAAAATAACCATGATTTAAAATTTTAGCCCCGAATGTTCTAAAACAATACTTAAATATTTACTTAAATATCCACATTCTGCTAAACCTGAAAATGTTTACTAGGAGAGTTTAAATATTAACGGGGATAATAAGCATTTCTTATAAGTTTGCCAACGTGAAAATGTGAAGCCATGAGAGGGCAGCATTGTCCACAGAAGAGTTGTAAGATTCGCTACTTCTGTTGGCTGAGGGCGTGAGGCTGGGTAGATCCTAGAGACAGGATCTGTTCATGAAATGGAGTGGACCTTCGTCTGCATTCTAACAAAGCTGGTATCCTCAAGGAAACCTAGCATTCACACGGATAAGAGGAGCGTTAAATACTGATCATGGCTGGTCAGGAGAAAGCACTTCCTATTTCCTGTTCGTATTTTTTTATATATTTTTATTAGCCAAGGAATATGAATCAAAAATATTTATCTAATGAGAAAATGAAAACATGGCAGGGGCAGAAAGTCCACCGATTTCAGACAGTCCTGGGTGATGGGATAAATTACCAAGAGAGGGGGGAAAATACTCCAGAAGAAACTGGTTAATCACGAAGCGCAGATGACGAGCAACAAGGGAGCAAAACCTGCGGACAGTAGTTAGGGAAACCCCAGTGCTGATGAAATCTGCTGGTATAAATCAAGCCATCTGCTTTGAAGAGCAGCAGGACCCAGTGTCCTGCCTAGCTGAGATTTCAGGCCTCCGAAGCAGGCCTGGTCTATTTCATCTTACTTTTTTGTTACAAAATATTATTTGCATAGAAAAAGATAAAGAGAAGCTGAAGAGGGAAGGATGGAAAGATGGTGGAGGAATTGCTTGGTGGTCTGGATAGGAAGTCTAAAATTTTGTGACGTTACCATGGTTTGCTTAGTTGATGTTTGGATCTGGGTTGTCGTTTTACCTACTAAGTAATGTCCCCCCAACCCTTGTGATTGACATCAGCTAGAAACAGTAGTGATTGATCCTGTTTGTATATTGTCTGTTTGTTTGTTCTGCTGCCCTCCACACAAAAGATATTTCAGAATTTGGTGGCCAGAATTGGAGTTATCAGACACTGAGGGAAGTTTAAGATTCAGAACCGCCATGAAGAACACGGTTTGTAAGGCGAGAGGCACAGGTCTATTGAAAACATGCAGGGTCAATAACCTGAGGGAAGCGAGCATATTTGGAAGTAAGACTAGATGAGCAGGCCGGGGAAAGGGAGTGGGTGGCTGGTTTTGATGCCTCACACTCCTCAGAAGCTCGAAATGGAGAGATTTGGGTGCATAGAATATGGCAAAATTTAAGGGTAGAAAGTGTAGAATAAAGACACAGTAGATGTTTCTATCGAATTTATCAAATTTATACGCGTTGAACTTAAAGCTTTTGTAAGTAAAAAAAAAACGTGAAAATCAAGTCTATATTTTTGAATGAAGAGTGACCCAGGATCAAAATGATTCATCAGCTTTTTTAATTCCTGAAAGTATCAAGTGTATGATTCTTGTTTAGTAGGTATTTATGTTCCAACTTTACTTTCAATAAAACTGGCTTAAGCCATTTTTGTATTGTTAATTCATATCCTACAATTAAGGATTGCAGAATATTTTAACACACTCATTTTATGCAGTTTAAGGGGATGGCGAATTATGGGAAAGGAGCTTCCAAAATAATATAGCTAATGAATAAGATCAAGAATGACCAATATTGACAAAACCTCAGCAAAATGAGATCTACTTGAGATTTATTTTATTTACGTCAAAAACTTCTAGAAATAATAAGAACTTCAGTCAAACACTACTCTGTTGTGCTTCCAAAAACAATAATAGAATTCACTCTGAATTGTAAAGCAGTTGAGTCTCTCTACCTATTCCACAAAAAGTTCCCAGAATCCACTAACACATCTGGCACCTGATTAAACACTAAAGTTATGAATAAACATTTAAAATTATATATTTATGACTTTGTGGGTCTTGAGTAAATTGCAGATTTATATTTGGGAAGTTAAATTTAAATTATTACTAGTATATGCAAACAAATATTGGTGTTAATGTGGTTCAAGAGGCCAGGGTCCATCCTAAGCCAAACTTAGCAGTGTTTTCCAGGTGGTACTGGTCTTGGAGACATGATAGATACAAGAGAGTCTGGATTTTTACTCCATGGTCTCATGTTAAGACCATGATAAAGGAGTTCCTGTGTGAAGACCCTGAAAAGGAAAAAAGACCATTGTGTGGAATGTATTAGAGTGAATTCTAGACTTCTATGCTATGGATGCTCTAAGATGTTGGCTGTGGAATATCTGCAAGAAGGGCTCTGTGTAGGGAACAGAGACATCCAGATAGAAGCATGTTGCAGGAAGGAAAGCTGCAGGGAAAGATCCACCTAGCCCTTTGAAATGCTAGTGCTAGACATCAGACATAGGATTTGGTGTTGGCCTTGCTTGGATCCAGTCTTGCTTTATGTCTAGTATTACTTTGCTATGTCTTCATTCCTCCTTTTTGGAATGATATTTTATATACATATATATATAAAATTTTTCATATACATATATACACACATATATATGTATACAAAATATATGGTTTTATATATACATATATATGTATATATGTGTATGTTTACATATATATTCACACACATATATTTCTGTGTCATTGTATGTAATTTGTGTTTTTTTATTTTTACAAAAGGTTGCAGTTAAGAGATTGCCTTGAGTCAACACAAAAGACTTGGAACATTCAAACAGTGTTAGGACTGTAAAAGCCTGTGAAAACGTTTGAAGTTGAATTTACTAATTTCAAATTATGTTCTAGACATAAAACTATGGCCAGGGAGTTGACTGTAGTAGTTTGAATTAGAAGTGTCCCCCATAGTCTCAGGTGTTTGACCCTAGCTTCCCAGTTGGTAACACCATTTGGAGAGGTTTAGGACTTAGAGCACTCATGTAGGGAGGGGAGGTTTAAAATATTGCCTCTTTCAGTTCACTCTCTCTCATTGTGCGTTTGGTCCAAGATGTGAGCTCCCAGCTCCCTGCCCCTGTGACCATGGATGCTGTTGCCATGACTCTACTCTGCATTAATGAAGTCTTATCCCTCAGGAACCATAAGCTAAAATAAACCTTGCCTTTCTTAAGTTGCTTTTGGTTTTGGTGTCTTATTTCAACAATATAAAGGTAGCTAACACAATTGTTTAGCATGAGAAATCTTTGTTTTATTCTCAAGAAGCCCTGGGTCCAGCTTCCAGCAGCTCACAAAACTGGGTATATTTGTGCATGGCTGAAATCCCCACAGAAGGTAGAGGCAGTAGGTTGATGTTAAAGACTATTCAAAATGTTTGCGACCACCCTAGGCTATATATGAGACCCTACCATTTAAAAAAGTCTACAATAACTATGATTTTATGATATTTTGTGTGACAAGAATAACATTGAGGTAGTGAATCAAAAGAGAGTCAGTAATATAGCTTGTGGAATTATACCTTCTTGAACTGACTTATTCATCTTTTGAGATATCACTAGATATGTGAACAGCTTATATGAAATTTGCTACATGTGCTAAGGCATGTCTGGACATTTATTATTGTTAATTCCTAGTAAATTTTTGTAAAAACAAAAAACAAAAAACAAAAAATCCCCAAAACTTAAAG
>JADRCC010163661.1:0-10468 GCA_019843855.1 Hylomyscus alleni
AAAAAAAAATGGAGGCTGTGAGACTCTGCAGGGCAAAAAGCCTATTCCTTCAGCAAAACTCCAGGAAAGAGAATCCAGGGAGAGAGCAAAACTGACAAAGAGGTAGTAGGAAACATATTACCATTCAGTGTCTATACCTTTTTTTTTGGATAATGATTAAAAATAAAAGGCATAAGAACATGGCAGTTGAGATAATGCAGGCAACATTATTGGTAACATTAAGGAGTTAACTTTAAATGGAATCTACAATGACATTGTGGTTGTAGTTACAAAGCAGGGCCCTTGCATTTTAGCAGTCTGCACTGCAGTCCCACTGTGTCCTCACTTTGCTAACCAGAAGACTTAACTATAATTGGGGGGAACTCAGATAAAGTGGGACTGGCTGAAGACCCCATCTGTTTTGCTCAGTGATAGATTCAGGGAAGCGTGTTATTCTTTCTCACCCTGCTTTTACATCTTTGAAATTTTCCAGAATGGAAACTTTTTTTTTTTTTTAAAAATAGCATTTATATAAGACTTCTCACAAACCTGTAACAAAAATGTTATCACCCACATAGACAGGAAGTGGCATTGTAGAGGTGATCATTTGCCCCAGATGTGTAAGGAGGGCGTTGGAATCAAGAATGGAGGCCCATCCTCAGACACCATGTTTTATCTCTGCTTGTTTGATCGTGTTATCTTCAAATCAGAGATGGGCATTTCATGGGTTGGTTTTCTCTTCCCAGTGCTCTCTGGTTGCCAGCTGTGGTCCCTGAGGTAGAGACACCCCTTTCAACCAGAGCCCTACATCCATCACTACAGAATAAAATGCCCTGCTTTTATTTGCTTCTGTTTCCCCTTTTCATCTTTTACTTTCTTCTTTCTGTCCTGTTGCCATTTCTCCCCGGTCCTCCTCCTTCACTTCACCAAGTGACTTGTCGCCTGCTGGCCGTGCTCCAGACACCGTTGCCCCTCCCACTCAGCTGATGACCTCTCTACCTTTCCAAGCATTGGGTTCGGCAAAGGAACCTTTCACTGAGCCTGTGCCGAACAGGAGCCTAGATAAGAACACTCATAATTATGTGCTTTTTCAGAGTTGTTGGGGGAAAATGCCGGCATCTTGAATGCTAAAGACATCAAGGAGAAATGACGTCAGAAAGGCTAGTTTTATACCCTAAATATTCTATCCTCTATACTCCTGGAGGAGTTTTAATCCTCATCCATATATGCCTTGCTTCCAACCCAGGAAATGAGTACACTGAAGCCTTCAGAGACAACACTTAGATGATACTGCTTAGTGCAGTGAAGATTAATTCATATCTTTCAAGACACACAGCATTAGACTGGAAGTTCCACGTGGGCAGGAACCTTGCTGATCCAAGTTTAGGCCTCCATGTATAGACATGGTGTGGCTGCAAGCTTTTACAGGATGTTAACACTTTCACTGAGGCCCAGTGGATGAAGGCCTGTGCTGGCTCACCCAGCTACAATGCCATCATGAGAGAGCGTGGTCTGAAGCAGTGCTTCTTACTTTTGCTGTCCTTTGCTGTCTTCTCCCTTCCCAACATTGCCTTTCCCAAGGACCTCATGTAGACGTTCATGTTGCTTGCTCCTTATCAACATGACACCCTTGAAAGACTCGCCAGTCCCCCAGCGCCCTGCACTGCAGCTGGGCAAAACCCTTTACTGAAAAATTTTCACATCGCTTTCATCAACATTAATATTTCTAGATATCCCTCCCAGACCATTAGTAGTAAATGGCTCTTCATAAAATAGGAATGGGAGTCCTCCTGCTCTTGCCTTCCTGTTCCTGCTCTCTCCCCGTTTCCTTCCCCTCTCTCCCACTCTCTATGTGCTCATGGCCAGCATCTACTTCTCTACTCTCTCTTTCTCTCTTCCTTTCTGTGCCTCTACAGGCCTCTCAACTCCCCTCTCCATGCCTCGAATAAACTCTATTTTATATTAAAAAAAGGAATGGAGAAGGAAGGCTGGAAGGCTAGAGGGCTGACTCAGCCTTTTAGAGAAAGACCTGCTCTTGCGGAGGACCTGAGTTTTGTTCTCAGCATACACATAGGGCAGCTCACAACTGCCTGTAACTCCAGCTCTGGGTCTTCATGAGCACTGGCATTCATATGCCCATATCCATGTACTGACACCCATGTGCACATAAATAAAGATAATGTCTTTAAAAAGAGAGCAAGCGATGGGAACAGGGCAAGGGAGATGGATTGTCCTGCAAGCCTTATGACCAGAGTTCCATTCCCAGAACCCAAGTCAGAAAAGGTGGGTATGGTGCTGTGCCTCTGCTGTACCAGAGCACTATGGTAAGATAGGAGTAGTGGCAGGGAGAATGCGTACGAACTCGTGTATACAAAGCATCAGGAAAGAGCCTGACTCAAAACCCAAACAATTCCCAACATCAGAGAAGCAAGGCGGAGTGAGAGAACTAAGTCCCCCAAAGTCCTCTGATCGTACACATGCTGTGGCGTGTACTTACATGAATATGCACGCACACACACACACACACACACACACACATACACACACACACACACACACACACACACACACACACGGCAGAATTAGTTCAGATTATTCTATGCTCAGGTGAATGTGTAAAGATTGCTTTCAACTCTGTGGTGATGTTACCGGTAGGCTCATTAAGTAGGCATTCCACTAGTGAGCTTGCTGATCCTCCTCCGTTTTGTTAATCCTCTCTGACTCATGGGTTTTACTGTGAGAACTAACGCAACTTCGGAAAAGTGCTTTACTCTTCTGCCCTGAGATCTTGTGCCAGGAAATCATTTCTAGGCATTGTCTGATAAAGTTCATCAACTTGCTATGAAGTGGGCCCCTGAAAGCTGTAGGTTTTGTGTTGCTCCCAATCTCCAACAGTGAGTTTTAGAACCTCCTTTGTATGACTGTGCCGAATGGACTTTGTGACCAATAATATCATCCAAATAATTTATGAAGAACTAAAAGCATACATGTACACATTAAAACACTAATAGATTATGTGATGTTTAAATTTCCAATAGATTAATGATGTTCTGCAGTAATAAGTCTTTAAAAACATGTCCAAATGTCTAATATAAACCCAAGGTCATTTGAATTTTATTATTATTATTATTATTATTATTATTATTGATCATTTGGATCTTTATCTGTAATAACATGGCAAGATTTAGTTGACTCCCAGAAAGCAAGCAGCTGGACAATTGCCATTCACTTGTTCTGCAGCACCATCTAGTGTTCATGGAGAAATGCTCATTTTAGCATCATCTTTCTCTGCCTTGCTGGCTAAGTAAGAGAATCTTGCCAGATGTACACAGATTATCACCTCTATCTGCCGGCCAATGCTGCTTAGAGATGCTTCCAACTTATATCACCTTATATCAATTTCCACAGTGAAGGATTACGCATTCAATCATCTAATGGGAAGAACTGGTCTATGTATCAGTGTGCGTGTGTGATATATTTTATCTCAAGAGTACTGTCTTGATTTCCTAATAAAATAGCCCATAGATGCTAGGATTTACTCGTTTACTTTAATTTTACTTGCCATCACAACAAACATCTCCAAATGGCAAAACATTAATTCTCTGAATATTATTATAATATTTACTATATAATATAACATATACCACAGTACAAATGTCCTATTAGGTTCAGGGATTGTTTTACATAATGTCGTTCCCTTTCTGAAACTTCCAACAGATTCTTTACTGCTATAAAAAGCCACAAAACATCAGCTGGGCCCTGACATTCAGAGGTTGGCTGCCCGAAGTGTGGTTCCTGCACTGGATGCTTAGGCAGCCCCTTGTCGGGTGTTAGGGGTGCAGAATGTCTGCACCCCACCCTGCCTTCCAAACCACACTTCTCACTTGTGATATCTCAGGCTTTCAGATGCCCATAAAGTCTGAGAGGAGCTGTTTTAGAAATGTCTTCCCCTCATGTCTATTGGACAGTAGTCAGCTAAGACTGGAGACTTTCATTACGACTTCAGATTTACAGTATTTTATTCTTGGAGAAAGTTGCATAACTTTTTTGTCTGACTCATGGCTTATTTCACTGTATCATGGTTGTTGCTGAGACTCACAGAGTGGCTGAACAAAGAGAATACATTCCTTCCCTGTCCGATCTGTTATCTTCATCTCTGCAGAACCAGAGGCTGAGAGGAATTGCCGACTGTGAAATTTAGGGCATACAATCACTACCAAAAATATTTAAGTCTGCTGTGACAGAATCATGATTTGAACCCACAGTAGGAGGCAAGGCTTAAATCCTCATGGATGAAGCTCAAAGGAACACTTAGGACTAAATGGAGAGATTTTAAATCATGGCTTTCCTTGGGTCTTAATAGTCTCTCTGTCTGTCTGTCTGTCTCTCTGTTTCTGTCTCTCTATCTCTGACTCTGTCTCTCTCTCTCTCCCCACACTCACTTTTAAGCCTAGCAAGCTTACTATGAAAATCAGTGTATTTACAGCCACTTGCTTCTTTTTGGCTAATGTTCATTTGGTTCATAATCTAATACCATTCCAAATTCCCTCAAATTCCCTGAGACAGTTATCTAACCATTTCAGCTTACAGAACAGACTGCAAGGTGCAAGGCAATCTCTTTACAGACTGGGGCTAGTTTGGAAAGTATTTTAAGTGCACAATTAAGATAAGCCAGGTTCTTACATATTACAAGAGTCTCCCCTTTTCTAAAATCTGAGCTAATAGCTATTAAACATTTCAAACTAGAACTCCAGGGTGATATATTGTTGGTTCTTTTAAAAATTCCAAAATTTCAAAATAATAAATGGATTATTCCATAGTTATGAAAATTATCACTGCAATTAGCACATAGTTCCACAAGCTAGCCTAATCCCATTATCTCTGTTGTTCTAATTATCCCAGGGCTTAAGCAGAAGGAAAGCACAAGTTATCTGACCCGTGACTGGCCCTGCAATCTGCTGGTGAGGCTATACAGTAACACTCGCTGCTGCAGAACTCAGATGTCCTAAACGGCAGCTATCAGGCTGAACCTTTCTTGGATGGTCTTACACGTGAACAGAGAATTCCAAGGTCACAGCTAGGAGCTGGGCCAGATTCACATCCCGGTGCCTCCTGTCTTCCGAATGCATTCTACCTTCCTTTGCTTTCCCTGAAAATCCTTTCAGCATCCGCTGGCTTACTTAATTGGGATGAATGGAGTCTGTGCCTCCCGCTAGGGCAAATGTCTTGATTGAATAATTAGTGCTAATTGACACAGGCACCTCTGTCCAAGTGTCTTCATAGTTTATTTCATTATCTGCCTCTTTCCTCTCCATTTTATAGAATCCTAACTGACACTGCTACATGACCGGATTGACTAAAGCTAAAGCACTGGACGTGCTGTTGCAGGATTCTTGTGTGGAGGCACAGACACTGCAGAGTGTTTCGAATCCTGCATTATGACCTGGGCTATCAAATTATGAGCCCTAACTTGAAAAATAATCCTTCAGTGTATGAAACTTAGTAGCCTTTGTCCTTACAAGAAACGTGACATTTGAGATTTGACGTTTGTCACAGGTCCCTGGGCAGTCCATCCTGGGTCTGGGGTTCTGACTTCTGCATTCTGAAGGTTTGTTGGGGATGAGGAAATTTCTTTGAGGGTCTAGAAGCCAGATCAAGCTGACAGAGGAGCCAAATTATCCTAGAGCATCTACAGTATCGGTCCAGGCTCTTAACCAGGAGCCCCGAGGTGTCTCCCTCTAGCTTTGGATCCTCTCCAGGGAGCAGCCAGTGGGTGTGGAAAGCTCCCAGGGAAGAAGTGGCTATGGTGGGACAATCTCCAGGAAAGGCTCACCTGAGAGCCCAGAGCAGCAGCTTGAGGCGTAAGTGCCAGAGCAGACAAGTAGGAGCAAGGAGGAGAAATGCACTAGCATTTCCTACAAGTGCCTTCTCTGTTACTGTTGTTATTAAAAGGGGTTTGTTGTATCAGGAAAAAAGGGCTATGGAGCCACTGAACTCAATTCAGAAGAGGCAGTGTGACAGCGGACTGATCTCTGTAATGCAAATGGCAGCTCTTTGCGGAGAGCCATTGTGTCAAATGCATGAGAACATGGCAGTGACTTGGCAGGGAGATGGCAGCAAGGCTCTGTGGACCAACTGTCTCCTGCAGCTGTGAAAGACACACAGCCTGGCTGCCAAAGGTTGGGCTCTTTTGTGCTTTGGCTGAGTTTAGTTCACTCCTATGGCAACTTGAGGTTCAGTGTTCAGGAATAGTGGTCTGGTCTGGACCACCGCCATCTCTTAGCAACTGAGGGAGATAGAAATTACCAGCTGGGTAATTTGATACTGGGAACTTGAAGGTCATGAAAATGGGATATAATGGCTGTTTGTGTTGAAGGGGGGAGGAAAGGGGGGGGAATGATGCAATCCTGATGTGAAGAAATGTTTGGAATGTCCTAGAGATTACAAAGGGAAATCCAGTTCCAACTGGACTCTGTCTCACTCAGAATGATTAAAGTTGGGCCAAGTAGCTCCTTTAAACATGTATATTTTTGCTCAAAAATAAAATCCCTGTGGGGTTTTGAAAAGGCAGTATAAAAAGTAGTTTATTCTGCATTAATTTTCTCTGAGGTTGACTTGTAGCTTTATTTACATCAAGTTTTGAAACAGAGATTTCCGAGTAACATAAATAACAGGTTAGGGTTATATTGTTCTGACTTTTGAAGGCATTAGGTACAAGGACCAGGGATAAGGATTGGGCTGGGGAGCACTGGCAAGGATGGAACTTGGAGACAACAAGGCGCTGGAGATCTGCTTCCTGGATGCTCAAACTGTCTCCAGCTTACATGCACACCAGCCCATCAAAGAACTGCATGTTGGGAAAGCTAGAAACTGGAAAGTAGAAGCCAAAGGAAATTCTTGGTAATGAGTTACTTTCTTTTTCCCTGGACCCAGTGAAGGGGCCATCTGTTTTTCAAACTAGAAAAGCCAGAAAATACAGTGTTTGTTCCTGGAATGAGCCAAACTGTCATAATCTAATCAAAATTCCAAAGCAGAAAGGGAGAGAGGGAGAGAAGGATGGGGAAGCCGGGCGTGGTGGTTCCCTTGCTCTCTGCATTCCTGTGGATTCATCCAGCTGTTTTGTAAACCTGCCTGGACAAGATGCATTTGAAGGGAGTGTGAATTACAGCGATGAGGACTGAAAACTCCAGGGTTTTGCATGACAGGTAACTGCCTGGTCTTGTTCTCAGGAGAGCTTGTTCACCTGCTACTCACGCATGTGGTTCTCATGCTGGCACAGTGAGCACAGCGCCCTGCTTTGCCTGTCTCGGATAGTGGTTAGACTTCCTTGGCACACAGCTGGGTCATGGATCTAATGCAGACAGCGGAGCATTCCTGGCTTTTTCAACAGTGCTAAGAATGTTTAATTTCTTCCATGTGAAGAGGTTTGGTATTTGACTATGTGATCCAAGTTCAATAAGGTGACATAAAAAAATTATTAACATAAAACAAATCTTTTTATACATCCACTTCTTGTATCCCCAGCCCTCCAGTTCCCACATCCATCCAACTTAAAATGGTAGAGACTGAATCACATGAAATCACTGTTTTTGTAGGTTAGAAACAATTTCACGTTGGTTGTTCTGCATAGCATAGACAAGCAGTACAGACAAGCAAGTCCTCTGCTATGAAAACACTGTAGGATTATGAACACTACCATGAGGATTCTCTGAGAAGAGGAGGTCTCAACAGTGGTTCCCAACCTTCCAAATGCTGGGACCCTTTAATACAGCTCCTCATGTTGTGGTGACCCCCAACCATAAAATTATTTTGTTGCTACTTCATAACTATAATTTTGCTAAGGTTATGAACTGCAATGTAAATACCTGATATGCAGGATATCTGATATGTGACCCTTGCAAAAGGGAGAACCAAGGGTTAAGAACCACTGGTTTCAAGGCTTTAAGGTAAGCAGAATGATAGATTGTTTTGCAACCAAACTAAATCCATGCTACTTTCTGGCACACAAACAAAAGACATGGCCGTCATCTTGCAGAGCACAGTGCATCCTCCAGCGTGCCAGGGTTCAATTCCCCTTTGTAGATTACTTCTACCTCATTGGATCTTGCATTTACTTTAAAAATTCTTTTTGACATTCTCCTTCCCTCGTATTTCAAAATGGTTCTGATTCTGCATCTGTGTTACATTTCGACGCTCTTTGCTATGAAGTATGAGAAATATGCCAGTTTAGAAAAGCAGGTGGAAATTTTAACCTTTTATTCATTTGGAAAGGTCCAGTCACAGCCGATGAGTGTATTACAAAGGAATGGACATCACAGTCTTGCACTTTCTTCTTTGCTTATGAATCTGCGATAGTCACAGTAAAACTTTACTTGACGTTTACCGTGTGGCAGGTGCCTGGGCTGCACCTCCTCCTAGTTCTACCTTCCTAGTTCAAACTCACGTAACAAATGAAGAACTGAGGAGTTTTTCTCCCATGCAGCCAAGGTTGTCAGTGCAACTGACCTTCAAGCTGTCCCTGGAACCTGCCTTCTAATTACTGGTTGTGTTTGTCCAGCCTTCATATTGACTCCACTTATGTATCATGTTTAGTGAACATTTTTGTTGTTAGTTCTTATTTTGAAGGTGGCATTTGGGCGGGGCATTTTGAGGGACTGGTGCCAGGCATATTTTACAGTTCAGGGAAGAGCAAAAGCAACATTTTGTAACTTTTATCCAGTGAAGGATCGAGCAAAACTGTCTTCTGCCTGTTTGTGGCCCGTTGTACTATCTGCTTTGATTACCCCCTTCTGTTTCAGCCAGCTGAGCAGATCTGCAGGCACAAGCCATTTTCAGCTATCTTTTCTTCCCCAGCAATCTTTCAAAAATAAAATGTGATGTGCGTGTGTGTGTATATGCTGTGTACAAGAATAGGGGTCCGTATTCGTGTGGATGTATACACGTGCATGGAAGTCGAGAGGTTTCAGACAGGGGTTCTCACTGTCGGATCTGACCAGCAAGTCCCAGAAGTCCTCTTGTTTCCATGTCTTCAGTATCCAGTGCTGGGCTATAGGGACAGCTATGGGTTCTGGGAATCTAAAATTTAATCTTTTTCTTAAGCAGCGAACTCCTTTTCCCACGAGTCATATTTATTTAATTCATTTTAGAAGTGTCTTACCTGCATGTATGCCTGTGCACTGTGTGTGCTCCCGCTGCCCCCAGAGACTAGAAGAAGGTGCTTCATCCCTGGAACTGGCATTATAGATGATTATGAGCCACGAGGTGGGCGCTGCAAGCTGAACCCAGGTCCTATCTTCACAATTATGTTCACGATTAATGAGGAACACTTATACTCTATCAATAATTACTTAACACCTTTGCATTTTTTTTCTGCATTTAAACAGACGCAAGTGTTTAGTATATCATCCTTTGATACACTTCTGTGATGTATCTTCACTGTTGTTTGGCTTTGCGATGACCTCATGTATTTACTGTTCCCATAGCAGTCAGTCTTTCAAAGGGTTATCTACAGAAGATTATCTCCTGGGAAGGAGAGTGGATATCTAGAAGCATTTCCTCGGGGTTGAGAGGCAGGAGGGAAATGCGCAGGGCTCTTTATTCAGGTGCCTTCAAAGCCACACTACTTAGACAAGAGCAAACCGCCAAGTGAAGGCAAGACGATGCTAAGCGACTTTCCCTGTGTGATTAACTCTTGAAGATGCTTTGATCTGTACAGCAATGCAAATGCTGAGTGTTGGCCTCATTTCCCACAATCCGCTCTTCTCTCACTGCATTTTCCTTCTTTCGGATAAAGATTCAAGTCCTTATATTACTGGGACCCAAGCTTAAGTTCTCTCTGAATTGCCGGAGTTAAAGAAAACAGATGAAATCCATTAAGTGGAAGCCGATGAATACAGAACCCAATAGCGACGTTTGTTCACAGTTCTCACAAGCAGTGGCTGAGGCTGGAGGGATTGCAGCTCAGTTCTGAGGCAATCTGGCTTCCTTATGTGTACGGATGTCCACCTGACAAACTCCTTAAGGCCATAGTGCCAAGACCAGTGCTGTATCACAAACTTGCAAAAATGCTGTGGCATATTCACTATGCTGGCCAGCCCCATGCTAGGTCTAGCCAGTTTTTCAGTGATGTATTAGTTTTGTTTTAGAGATCCTGCAACAACTGAGAGATGACATAGAGTGGTACCTAGTTAGGGTCATAGATTCTTATACCTAGGGCATGTATTGGTCAGGATTCTCTAGAGGAGGAGAGCTTATAGAATGAATATCTGTATGTGTGTATGGATTATATATAAAGTCCACATATATAGCAAGTGTATATATGTGCACACACATATATGGATACACATATATGGTATATATACATATGTATGTACACACATATACACACACACATATATATAGCATATATAGCAAGTTCATATATGTATGTGTGTGGACTTGCTATATATATGTATATATATGTATATATACACAGATATACATATTCATA
>JADRCC010163667.1:0-13427 GCA_019843855.1 Hylomyscus alleni
CTACCTCCTTTGTGGCAGACTGAGGCGGCTGCATTGTAGACTTTTCCAATTACATTCTTGTATTCCTCTGTTTTTCTGAATGGTTGTGATGCCATAAAGCATATATACTACACAACAAAAGTTTTCACAATACACATCCTGAGTCCCATGGCTATTGCTTTTTAAACAGTAATGCTTTGAAATACCATTAAGACAATTAAAAAAATCAAAGGCATTCCTACAATTACTACAGTGAAAATATTATAACTAGTATAGATGAAGAACACACATGAGTTATTTAGTTTTATGGAAATGGCTTTAAAAGGTTAAACTGCTTGTGTATCTGTTTTCTATCACATCTTCCCTTTTAATATAGTGTTAAGGACCCGCTGGAATGTTCTTGGGTGAAAATAACAGAAAACTCTGTCCAAGCTTATTTGAATAAAATTTAAATATTAATTAAATAATAATGTGCTTAAGTAAGCACATTTATGAGCCCACTGGAGAGGACAAGGCATAGGTTGACCAGCCTCATGACGTTAAACAAGAGGTTCAATAATGGCAGAAGAAAGTCTGTTCTTCCTATCTCTTTTCTCTTTCATTTGCAGTGTTGGATACGTCATCTCACGATATGGAATGTTTTCCAGACTGGGCCACATGCTTCCTCAGATCTGTATATTGGGATGAGGACCAGATTTTACCTCAAGGGTAAGAGGGAAAAGCAAAAATCAGATGAGGCCTTGGTTGGGTATGTAGCTAAGTCAGTAGAGTGCTCACCTACCACACAGGAAGCCCTGGATTTTATCCTTAGCACCACATAGACTCACCTGGTAGTACACACCTGTAAGCCTAGCACTTTGGAAGTGGAAGTGAGACATCAGAAATTCAAAGTTACCCTCAGCTATTTCAAGGTCATCTTCAGCTACACTGGCCTTTCAAGGCCAATCTGATATGCATAAGAATCTGACTCAAAAACTAAAAAAACAAAACAAAGTACAACAAAAGGACAACTAAACAAACTAAAAAAAAACATACATACAAATAAAGCTATGTAACTTGAGCACAAGTTTATTTTTCCAGTCTTTCTAATTCTAAACAAATTATTTTTAAGATGGAGACGGTACTGTATTAAAAGTACTTAAACACTTGGTGCAGCATATGCCCTACACCTGCAGGTGAGAAAGCAGCAGAAGCAGTTCCCAGAAAGCACAATTATGAGCCAAATTTTCACAAAATTGAGGGGGGCTCAAAATAGCCCACCCAAACACTCTTAAAGCTCTTCTCCAGGAATCCATGAGCATCAAGGCTATCAACTCAGCAGAGCATCCTATCAGGTGAATCCATCTAACAGCATGCTTCTCTTCCTCTCACTGTTTGCCTACACATGATGGCAAATACATTTTTATCTTCACAGGAGAAAAGGCTTCACAAGTAAGTCAGGGCAGTCTTTGACCTTGACCTGGCTCTGGCTTGTGCTCTGGAAATTGTAGCTGCATTTTTTCCTCTTTCTCCTGTGTGCTCTTCTACCAGCTCCCTACACACTAGGTCACCTAGGTCACCCTGACCCTCCCATTCTCTTTGGCCAGATTTTTTCCTCTTGTTTTTTAATTCCTTCACTCTACATTAAAGTATTCCAGACTCTGAAGTGCAAATTTACCAAGCACATGTTTTGTAGTGGCACACTAGTAGACATTTTGCCTATATCAGCTTGCGAATGGTTGGCAACTACTACAAAAGTGTCTTAGTTAGGGTTTTACTACTATGACCAAACACCATGACCAAGGCACCTCTTAAAAGGATGACATTTAATTGAGGCTGGCTTACAGGTTCCGAGGTTCAGCCCATTGTCATTAAGGCGAGAGCATGGCAGCGTCCAGGCAGGCATAGGGCTGGAGGACCTGAGAGTTCGACCTCTAGTCTGAAAAGCTGCTAGCAGAAGACTGACTTCTAGGCATCTAAGACAAAGGTCTTAAAGTCCACACCCAGACTGACACACCTACTCCAACAAGGCCACACGCCTCCTAATAGTGTCACTCCCTGGGCCGAGCTTATACAAACCATAACAATAGGCAAAGCATTATTCATCTTTATGTATTCAGAGGAAGTTGCTATACAGAGAAGTTAGGAAGAAAAAAAGAACTGGGACTTGAACCTAGACCTTCCTTAATCCAGATCATATGTTCTTTATACAACATTGCACCCCTAGATTTTCTATGTTCTCTTCGCACTTGCAAATTAAATTACATTTTGCATGTGACAAAAGAAATGAGCAGAAAAGAAACCAAGCCAAATCCTTGTCTAGGGTCTAGGGTCTTCTAGGACTTTTATATTTTATACTTAACATTTATGTATAATCATAAAAAAATTCATTTTTTATTTACTGCCCCTGAGAAGTTTTATTTTGAGTCAATAACAGGGAATATTTGGCATGTGGTTGTTATGAGCGAAACAGTGTTTTCTACCTTTCTTTCAGCTTTTTCTTTGAAATTCTCTTCCTGTGTTTCTAACCTCATTCCCATAGTTAGCCACCCTCTCCACATTCCAGTCAAGGGAGTGGAATCACAAACACACCATCTCTCCACAATGCTGAGACTGCAAAGAGAGACAGAGCTCTCCTTTCAAAGCCACTTGCTGAGTAACAATAGTCAGCCTGCCGTTGTGAGGCGCTGAGAACAGAATCCCAGACTTTTCCTTCTTTGAACCTGGTATGGAAATGCCAAGCATCTAATGATGAGGACAGAATAGGTTCTTTGCCAAGCAAGTGGCAGCCATAGGCTCAGGGAAGGGCTAGAAGTGTCCATCTTGGCCATGGGCTATCATTTCAGCTGCTGGGAGGTAGTGAGACACCTAGGGAAGCGCTACAATGGTGGGGTGTACTAAGAGCAGAAGGACTATGACTATTAAACTTACAACATAGAAATACTTCTAAATGATATTCTCATCCACTAGAGCTATGGATTGACTTAATATCCTTTAGGAGAAAGAGGAGAGTGGGTGACAAAACTTAAAGAGACCCAGGACAGCTGATATTCCAGTGTCACTAGTGATAGCTTCTTCTTAGAGCATCAAGTCTGCATTTTGTGGCCTTAGGGTATAGTGACCACAAGATATCTACCTAAAATTGTCCCTGACTAAACATTGTATTATACATCCCAATACAAGGACCACAAAAGGGTGTTTTCGTTAAAGCAAACAAAGTCATAGTTAGGGAAAAACCTTGGATTCTGGAATAATAATAATTAACACCGAGAAAACTTAACCTAATCTCTTTCAGGATACTGTAGGGAGTCAAGGACACAGTCAACCACACACTGGTGAATCCTGTGACCCAGGCTCCACTCCAAGTAAGATTTAGGAAGCCAGGCAGTGGGTGCATGCCTTTAATCCCAGCACTTGGGAGGCAGAGGCAGGTGGATTTCTGAGTTCAAGGCCAGCCTGGTCTACAGAGTGAGTTCCTGGACAGCCAAGCCTACACAGAGAAACTCTGTCTCAAAAACACAAAAAATAAGCAAACAAACAAACAAACAAAAGATTTGGGGAAATGTCAGAAGACAGAATTCTGTAAGAAGACCTCTTTGTCGTCAAAATGAACGACAACCTGAGAAGTGCCTGGGTTGCTCCATGTGACTACTGAGGAGCAACATCATCCAGCAACAAGGGTGTCAATCCATAGGCTGGGATGTGAATTTATTCTTTATAGACTCAAACAGTACATCCTCAACACAGCACACAGCCTCCACAGCACACACAGTGTTCTCAAAAGCAACATTGTTCTAGCTTCTGTGTACACCATATTGGCCCAATTTCTGTAGACATACTTTTTATTAATTAAATTTCTCTTCTGAAACCCTCACATTGTGCTCATTCCCTTAGATATGGTGACAAGAAGTTTTGTTTAAAGAAAAAAAAATTCCATGGTATTAACTACTTGCGGTAACCTTGAAGAAGGGCAATCTCTCCATCGCACCACCCAGTCCCAAAGTATGTAGTAGACCACGCTTCGAAAATGAAGGAGATAAAGTGGTGAACAAAGACTCATTGGGGACTCTCCTACACTGTGAAACAATTCACAATGTCCAAGCTCTTATCAGTTCCAAGGCTCTGTGTCTTCCTTTGCGTGGTATTCTTCTACTTGGCAAGGAATACAATTAAAAGCATTGGTGCATGATACAGAAGACAAGGATGGTCCAGGAGACTGCAGTTATTACCCCTGATATCATCAAAATAGAAACTTTCAGATCATGGGGAATAAAGACGCCCCAGTGCACTCTGTGCTCCTTCACAGGCCATATGTACAGAGAATTCACATCTGTGTTCATTTTTCTCAAACTTCAATGTCTTCGTGCTTCTCTTGCTTTTTCAAAAAACTAAATGGGGAAACACATTTTTAGCCAATAAAAGTTTCAGATGTAGTTGAATTAAAATTTAAACATGATGTTAAAATGACCTAGAGATTGTTTATAGTAGTGCTTGGGATTGAAACAGAGGACACATATATCATGGAGTTGCATCTCCAGTTCAAAATTATCTAAAATGGTGTTTTACCATAAGACAAGAGATGAAAACAATTAACATATTTCATAGGGCAAACCTTAAATCTTGAGCTCACTTCCTAGTCCATACATGCTTTTCTCATACTGTTTGCTTCTTTTAACCTTTATTTTACTGAATTGCTTCTTTTAACCTTTATTCTACTGAAACCCTGCCTATTCCTCTCTGTGACATCTTCCAGATCCCGCCAACAACTGGCAATGTCAGTGACCTCTGTACCTACCCTAAGGCATGGTATGCCTTGAGCCTATTCTGTATTACACGTGTTTGTATAGTTGCCTAGATTGCAATCATAAGCCTCTTAAAGGAGACAGCACTACTCATTCATACTCATTTCTTATAATGCTAATGAAGAGTGCATGTTAGAAATTAACTGAGATCTGTGCCATTCAGTGGAGAAGAGCAGTTTTACTCTAATTCTGTACTCCACTTCTGAAAAATGGACAGTAGTGCTGACCTATAGCAAACTATATAGAATGAGTTCAGTGTGCATGAACCTGTCTTGTGTTTTGTTATAACTGCCTAGGTACAAGTGAATTTGTTCACAAAGAGTAGAAACTTGATAAGTAATTCTAAATGGGGTTTGATTTTTTTTCTTCCTCTCAAATAAATGTATTTATAGGTACCAACTATAGGATAGGTCTGGATGCCATCAGGACTTCTCTTTCTGGTTTTCTACTTTGTAATCTTTGTCAAATAGCTTCTGTCTTTACATTCCAAACTACCTCTTGTACCTCCAGGACACCAGGATCATGTATAGGCAGGAAGAAAGGACGAGTGCAAGTGGCATTGCTGTGTAAGCCTTTCCTTTCACAAGTTTACTGGAACCTTCCTTGATGGATATTTACATTTCACTGGCTAGAATTAAGTCACTTGGACATCTTTATTTGAAAATTACTTTTCATGCTTGTGTATATTTAATAGCGTTCTTTGCTATTCCAAATGAAAAGTTTGTTAAGAGAGAAATAAAAAGGATAATTATTTTGGTAACAATATATGACTAACAGATTCCTTATTATCAAAATTTAGAAGAGACTGGAAGTGGGAAAGAGAATATATGTATGTTAATATTCATGTGTAGTTTTTGTGGTCCGTTGCCCATTAAGCTGAACAGTGAGTGATGATCTCTTGGGGCTTGAGAACATGGCGATTACACAGGTGTATATTATGCATTCGTATCTTAATAGGTAATCTTGACCTTTGGTACATGGGATCTCTTAGAATTAAATGACACTAGCCCTCCCCAAAATGGTGCCTTTGATTAACATTCACTGAAGAGTGACTCTCTGCTAAGCACTGAACCGAAACGTTTAAACACGCCTCTTATTTAATCTGCAACAATGTTGTTTCAAGATCCCCTTAGTGGCCCCATTTCTCAGATTAATAAGGCAGAGCTTGGAGATGAAACCCAGATACAAAATACAAAATCTTGTACACTTAACCAGGAAGAATGACAGGATATTTTTGAAATGAGGAAAGAAGAAATGAAAATCACTAACATGCTTCAACCAAGAGTGGTAGTGAAGATATTTTCTCAGGAAGTGTTCGTATCTACAGGGGATGGGGAGGGGAGGAGAGGGTAGGCTGGGGAGGAGAGTCTTAGGGGAAAAAGCTGAAAGCAAAACCTGGGGATAGAAGGTGACACTTAAAGTCTAAACAAGAACAGAATTTTTATCTAAATAAAAAATGATCTCCATTCTTTTATGGACACACCAGCAATTTTTAAAACCTTCCCCGCAAGTCTGCTATCCTTTTGTCTACTGACATGAGAAAATGAACCCACGGTAAAGCATTCTCTTTTCCCAAGTTGCAAATAGATGGGTAACTTGGGATTTAAGCATGTTTATGAGATAAAGTGTCATGTCTTTATGTTGCCCAACCTGCTCTATAGAACTTAGTCTTTGACTCCTCAATCAAGCGTGGTTCTAGGTCAGAGGATGCTCTTGTCCATCAGGAAAGGGGCTATTAAAATAGAAACATGCTTTGAACTTCAGAGATATAGGATAGGTGTAGTCACTGAATGAAGCATGCCATACTGCAGCCCATAGCAGGTCTACAATGACACTTAAGCCCATGAATAATACCAGCAGGACAGAATGTTCCAGATTCTTAAGTGAAATTTCAGAAAAGTCCCTCCTACTTCTTGGATACCCATTGTGACACCAGGGTGGAGAAGGGGCTCAGTATCCTAGCATTAAACCTACAGACATCGAGTAACGTGGCCACAGCTTCATTTTCAGCTGTAATTTTTAAATCCCAGCTCTTCAGCTTTACTGTAAAAATCATCTTTATTGGTATATTCATTCTTGATTCTTTCAATGTCGCTTTAAAAATTATTTTCAGAGAGGAAATAAACACCTGTGATCAAGCCACCCTATTTACTTATTTATTCTTTCTATAGAAATTATTTTTTATGATCATGATTGTTTGAGTACTATTACTCTAACAAACCTTCTTCTATTTCCATCTTTTCTTTTTTTCATTTTTTATTTTTATTTCATTTATTTACATTTCAAATGCTATCCTCTTTCCCGGTTTTCCCTCTGCAACCCCCTATCCCATTCCCCCTTACCTTGCTTCTATGAGGGTGCTCCCCTATCCACCTACCCACTCCTGCCTTACTACCCTAGCATTCCTCTACACTGGAGCATCAAGCCTTCACAGGACCAAGGGCCTCCCTTCCCATAGATGCCAGATAAGGCCCCTTCAGCTCCTTCAGTCCTTCCCCTAACTCCTCCACTGGGGTCCCTGTGCTCAGTCCAATGGTTGGCTGTGAGCATCCTCATCTGTACTGGGCAGGATCTGGCAGAGCCTCTCAAGAGACAACTGTATCAGGTTCCTATCAGCAATCACTTCTTGACATCAGCAATAGGATCTGGGTTTGGTGTCTGCATGTGGGATGAATCCCCAGGTGAGGCAGTCTCTGGATGGCCTTTCCTTCAGTCTCTGCTCCACTCTTTGTCCCTGTATTTTCTTTAGACAGGAGCAATTCTGGTTTAAAATTTTGGAGATGGGTGGGTGGCCCCATCCCTCAACGGGGGCAGGAGGGGCATGCCTAACCTCTGGATATGGTCTCAATGGTTCTCTTTCCCTCTGGATATGATCTCGACAGGTTCTCTCTTCCTTTTGTGGGGCATTTCAGCTAATGGCATCCCTGTGGAGTCCTGGGAGGCTCTTGCTTTCTTGGCATCTGGGACTTTTTGATTGCTACTCCTAGTTCCCCATCCCCCATTGCTACACCCCTCTGTTCAATTTCCTGACCCTCTGTACATCTCCTCCATTTCCTCCCATACCTGATTCTTCCCCTTTTCCCTTCCCTCTCTTCTCTTCCTCCCAAGTCCCTCCTACCCTCTACTTCCCTTGATTATTTTGTTCCCCCTTCTAAGTAGGACTGAAGCATCCACTCATTGGCTTTACTTCTTCTTGACCTTCATATGGTCTGAGAGTTATATTGTGGGCATTCAATGCTCTTTGTCTAATACCCACTCATCAGTGAGTATATACCATGTGTAGTCTTTTGTGACTGAATTACCTCACTTAGGATGATATTTTCTAGCTCCATCCATTTGCCTGCAAATTTCATGAAGTCATTGTTTTTAATAGCTGAGTAGTATTCCATTGTGTAAATGTACCACATCTTCTGTATCCATTCCTCTGCTGAGGGACATCTGGGTTGTTTCCAGCTTCTGGCTATTATAAATATGGCTGTTATGAACATAGTGGAACATGTGTCCTCAAGCCACTCTATTTAAATGGAAATTAGCATCTGTGATTCCTCCAGCCTCTTTTAGACTTGTGTTAATTAGGTAAAGACAAGGATTACCCACGCATTGTTGCTAAGCACTAAGTTCAACCCCGCACAACTCCAGGACCCGAGTTGTATACTTATTAAAAATTAATGACAGGGGCATTAATGAACATAACTTTCAAAACAGCCAACTGTATCAAATAATAATTGTGTAATAACCCAAAAATGTACTTTAATTAGATACTTCACTTGTTTCTAAGTAGGTGCAAGCTTTAGTGAGAAGATGATTCACTTAATGATATATGTGAAATACTCAAAAAAGCATGGAGATGACTAATACAGAAGTAGAGGCTCACAGCCATCCATTGAACTGAGTACAGGGTCCCCAATGAAGGAGTTAGAGAAAGAACCAATGGAGTTGAAGGGTTTGCAGCCTCTTGGGACGAACAACAATATGGACTGACCAATGCCCTCAGAGCTCCCAGGGACTCAACCACCAACCAAGGACTATACATGGTGGGACTGATTGTTCTGGCAGTATGTGTATAGTAGAGGATTGCAAAGTCGTTCATCAATGGGAGGAGAGGCCCTTGGCCCTGTGAAGGTTCTGTGCCCCAGTGTAGGGGAATGACAGGGCTGATAAGTGGGAGAGGGTGGGGTGGCAGGCATGGGGAGGGGAGAGGCAACAGGGGTTTGTTCTTGTTGTTTTTGTTTGTTCATTAAAAAGAAAAAAATTAATTAATTAATTTAAAAAAAGCATGGCGAAAGTGTGATGTGGTGGGAGAACAATACAAATGCTTTCACTGTAGGCTGCCCTGGTGTCACAACCTGGATAAATTCCCAGTCACATCACTGACTAGTGTGCCCATACCTGTAGATGCTTAACACCCACCTCACTGAGAGCAAGGAGACATGAGTAATGCATGCATCAAGTGCTTTATACGGCATTCTACTTGTCCTTTCCTCTATTGGCTAGGGTTGGCATTGAGCATGGGAGGTGGTGGTTCCATATAAAAGTTTATGATTCTTCATTGGTTGCAAGAAAGTACCTTACACCCTTGTCACAAACGGCTTTCTGAAGTACACCAGTGTTGCGTTTAGTTTTAAAATCACTCTTCTGCCTTTGCCCCAGGTAAGCCCCGGGATCAGCTGCCACCAGTCCTAACCTGGCTTCCTTTTCTACCCACCTTTGCTCCAGGAGGGGTTGTGTTACCAGCCTAGTCCCGATACCCTTGAATCCGAAGATAAAAAACACACTGACAGCTTTGTTACTTTAACTTGCTTGCTAGGCACAAATGTGCCCCCTTTCCAATTTATTATCTCCATTTCTCCTCCTGCCGTAATCTTAGTGACTTGTTCCACCTAGTCCCTGCCAAACCTTGCTGGCAACCTGCCCATAGTGGAAGCCAGAGGCCCTAGTTGCCTCCAAGGTTTTACATGGTTGCTATATCCCTTTTCTTCCAAAGCATGGCAGAAAAAGCTTCTCTCCTTCCCTTGTCTCCTTTTCTCTTCAGATCCAGAACTCCTACCTGTCCCTTCCGACCAGCAATTGACTCCTGGCCTTCTTTATTGATAAATCACGAACCAATTAGAGAACTAGACCTTAGTATCAGAACTTCTCCTTACACACCAGGAAAAGGAAATTGTGGAAAACAAAACCTTACAATGGTAAAGTTGTATCCACTGTCACGGGTGATCTACTTGCTTAAGGTGAAAGGGTTACTAGACAAGCATTGTGTCTGACCAGCTGCAAAGGCTTAGAGACTATCTGCAGCCAAGCTTGCTATCCTGTAGCTATAAATCAATGCTGCGACAGAGGGACAACAACACCAAGGTCAAAGACACCAAGACAGTGGATCAAAGTGTTCCATTTAGACTCTTACATCAAAGGCAAATGCACATGGCATCTATACAGCCTCAGATAGACACAAGGTAAAAATATGCAGGTTTTTAAATTATAAAATGCTAATGATTCTGTGGAAGCCACACAGTCTAATTGTCACAATAACGCTCTGAGTGGAATTGTTCTCAACAGTTTCCCCACTAAGCCAGGAAGTGGTAGGCTTTCCTCAGGGATTCTCAGAACTTGGGAAGTCCTATCTTTGTCACTTATCTCTGTCGATGCCATAGTTCAATGTATGCCATAGTTCATTTGGTACTACCATCTTGGTGGGGTGGTTCAGACTATGCCATAGTTCACAAACTTAAGAGTCATTATTTTAAGCAGCTTGTTTTCTTTCAGTCATATTGGAAACCTGATAGGAAAAGAATTAATATTGTCAGGCTGTCATGTTCAGAATGTTTCACACTCTCAGGATGGCCTCCATGACAATTCATCTTGTTTTCTTCTAAATAATATTTTTTTTACCCTTTGCTGACTTTATTAAATGCATAAAGGTAACTTTTCTCTGTTCTTTGGTTGTGCCTGAACCCCAAACCATGTGAATGCTAGCCAAACCTCTCAGCTATACCCATAACACTTGGTGTTTGAGATAGAGTCTCTCTAGTACAGGCTGGCTTGAGCTTATTTCATAGCCTTGTCTGGTCTTGAACTCATAATGTCCTGTCTCTACCTCAAGAGCCTATGGTTATAGATATATGCCACCATACCCTGATCATAGAGGTAATATTTGAGAAGGGTGTTTAGAGTGGAGCCACGCTTTCTTCCATGAATGTTAGCTACTTCTCTTATTGTCTGAATAGAGAAAATAAAGACAAAGCTCTATTCTTCTAACAGAATGGACTAAGAACATCAATTACAGAAATAATTTCAGAACCAGAAAGAAAATCTAGCTAGGTGAAGAATTTGCATGTTTCACATGCACAATGTGTAGCACAGAAGTTGAGAAATACATTACAGAAGAGAGGGCATTATTACAGATGAGATTTGAGCTTAATATTTTTACATGTCATTAGACACAGCTTAATTGTTTCATTTTGTTTTCTAGGAGCAAAAAATTATATTACATTTTCCATTCTGGGCATGTATAACATCATTTTCTCTTAATGAATGGCTTCTTTAACCATCAAGAGTTGCCGTATGAGTTTGTTCACTTGGAGAAAATTTTTATTTAATTATGCAGTTATTATTAAAATTTGAGGCTAATTCAGTTTGTCTCTTTGGTGAGGAATATTATTTTGTAGGTGATTTAATTAATGGCATGTATATATAAAACTAACAGTAGCTATACTGAATATGTTCATGAGTGACTTATGTTGTATTTGAAGTACTTTCTGAGTATTACTTTTGAATATAAGAGTAATGCAAAATAACAAAGAGACTAAATGAAATCTGGATTACCTATGTTTGATAATATATCTTGGAAGGAAAAAACTATTTAAAGTCAAAATATCTAAATAGATATTTATATGGATACTGTTCATATCTGTGTCCATATGCATGATCCTTTGTCACTATATGAGTTTTTGTGACTTAATAATCTGTGACTTACAAAGGCCACACTTTTCCCTTTCATTTAGTTAAGTTAGTAGTACAAGGCACATGCATCATGTGTGTTATTATACACACCCAAAATGAATTTCTGATCCACAAATGTATATGAAATATTGATTTAGAAGAAGCAGCAATATGTAAAACTATATAAGTGGTAAGAAAATAATTTTATTTATTCAAAAGTCTACATGGACTAGACATGCCATGTCCTTTAGGATGAGGGAGAAATACTAGTGTAGGCAAATAATATTCTCTTTTGTTTCTCTCCTAGAAGCTATTGCATACAACAGTCAATCCTTCAAAACAAATCATTCATTTCATTCCTTTTGTACTGCATGTTAGCTCTGAACCAAATGATAGTATGTGTCAGTCAAATGCAATACTTACAATGGCATTAAAATCCGACTATCAAAACAGAAGGTCACGGAAAATTAGGTTATTCTGAATAATATATCATTTGCTTTACATCTATGCTCTATCATTTTACAAGCCATGGTTAACAAAATGTCAAAAATAAAAAAGAACCTGCTTTAGTGAGAATATACATCTTCATCTCATTTATATGTTAGTGTGTTAGGCAGGCTAACATTAGCTTGCCTATGAACGTGGCATGAAAGGGATAATACACTTGTTTGTCTTAAAAGACCTTAGGTCTTCCTTTTAAACACCACATTTCCAAAGGCTTAATTCTCAAATCCTACATTATTTACTTATTTTAAACTTAAAGAATTTAAGTTAATATGTCATTGAAGAACTAAAACCAAATAGTTGAAGGAAAAGATGTGGGTATTTTAAACATACTGTTTTCATTTCTGTTTTCCTGGTTCACAGAATATTTAAATTTGATTATATGATCTACTTCTCCTAGTATAATGGGTATTAGTTGCCTAGATGACTCCAAATTCTCTAGCTAGCTATACTCACCTTTTCAAATATACTGACCTTGTAAGAGTTAGAAATCCAGTTTCTTGTCAAGAGGGTAAGGGGTGGTATAAAGGTTAAATTTTCTCAAATTTATGGTTCTGACAGTCAGCTGATCTCTATTTTTTCACCTTGTGAGGATACTGCCCTTTCTTATGTACAGTCAATAAACCAGACACTGTCCCAATGCCCTTCCCAATGCCATAAGTTTCATCCAAATCAAGGCTATGCGACTAGCAAACTTAATGGAACATTTAGGAAGAGAGTAATGAAAAGATTGCAATATATCATACACAACAAATGCCTTGAATTTCTCTGTTAGATCTCTCTAATTATTCTTAAAGCACCTATTTGTTTATTGTGTGAGTTAGTCAGCCATGTCCCAGCTTCCCTCTAGCCTGCCTCCCGTGAGGGTGAGATTGCAGGCATCACTCCTGACTAAGTTCAACCTTTCAAGGCATCTTGGCATTCATACAGCTGGATAATTCTATTGCTCCAGTGTTGGCAGCTGCAGCTTCCTGCCACATAGCTAACCAGCTTTATCTCCTCTGATTCTGTCTTCTTCTGGATAATGTTACCTTCCTTGCTCCAAGGTCCTGTTTGCTTCCTCCACAGAACAGAATGGTGATTATTCTTTTTAGCCTATCCACGCAAGCATTGCTGACGTGGAGTTAGCTTGTTTAGGAGTTGTTTTTCAAGCACCCCTTAAGCTACATTTCTGTTCAGAGTAAACATTTCCCAGAGACCAATTCTGTATCCTTCAGCTTTTTTTTT
>JADRCC010163670.1:0-13294 GCA_019843855.1 Hylomyscus alleni
TTTTTTACCTTTTTTTTTTTTTTTTTTTTTTTTTTGGTTTTTCGAGACAGCGTTTTTCTATGTAGCCCTGGCTGTCCTGGAACTCACTCTGTAGACCAGGCTGGCCTCAAACTCAGAAATCCGCCTACCTCTGCCTCTCAAGTGCTGGGATTAAAGGGGT
The DNA here is from genome assembly GCA_019843855.1 of Hylomyscus alleni. NCBI lineage: Eukaryota > Metazoa > Chordata > Mammalia > Rodentia > Muridae > Hylomyscus > Hylomyscus alleni. Next base: position 161 of record JADRCC010163670.1, read on the forward strand.
GCGCCACCACTGCCCAGCGTTTTGCCATTTTTTCCTCCTGTCATGTGATTATGTCCACCCACAAGAGGGCAGCTGCTGCCAAACAGAGCTGGCTGTGCTTAGAAAGATGCTGTGCTGAAGTTGGAAGTTGCTTCACTGCTGTGGATGTTGCCTGGCTATGCATCCCTCTGGCGGATGGATGTCCTTGGGCAGTCTCCAGACACTGGGTTTATGCCAGGCACCACCAGGGAAAGGAAAGATGAATGAGATAATCTCTCATCAAAGTGTGATGGGGCAGTATGGTGGCAGATTTCGTTGTCAGTAACTCAAGCCAGAACTGACAAAGCATTTAAGTCTACCTTAGGTGCAAGAAGGAAGCTGTATGGAGCTCTGTACCTGTCCTTGTGGGCTAGGCAGCAGCAGTTCCACTGTGGTCCTTTGAAGAGGTTGGAGACTTACTAGTGGGGATGGGAGAATGTCAAGGAAGACATGTCTAGCAGACATGTCTAGCAGTCATGCATAGTACCCAGGTAATGGGACAGTGGGCACTTTATTAGATGAATGTAAGGATTAAGAACACCAAGTATGGTGGGCAGATGGGTAGGACTGGAGGAGAAAAAGGAGGTAAGGCAAGGTTTGTTGTGATACAGGGTCTTGCTTTATAGCCCTGGCTGGAGTATCTGTAGACTAGGCTAGCCTCCAAACTTCCTGCCTCTGCTTTCCAAGGTCTGTGCCACCATACCCAGTAAGAAGGCAGTTCTGAAGCTGGTGAGGGCCCCTTGAAGAGCTGAGAGTTTACTGTCTAAGCCATTAGAAAAAAGATTCCAGAGCAGTGGTGAAGAGCCAAGGGTGAAGAGTTAAGCTAGGTTCTAAACAGTAGAAGGTATCTTGTCACTTAGGCATCTGCCAAGACTGCTTTTCCAGGTAACCCTCTGACCTTGACAGGATTCCTGACCAAGAGGAAAGGAAACTAACTTTTTAGAGACTTGAGCAGAGCAAGTGGACCAGCTTCAGACCTTGGCACCCTGATGTTATCCAAGCCTCACTCAGCCTTAGTGCAGCACTGGAGCTCTGGGATGGGGTGGGGGCGGGGCACCCTGCTTCTGAGCACTGCAGCCTCCACACAGGCTTCCCCAGTGAAAAAGGTAGGGTAGCAATAACATAGGAGTCACACTTAACTTCATTTTTCCACCAGCCTCTGATTGATTTATATGTGTGTGTGCTTTTCAGGAAAAAGGCATGTAAATACTTTGAACAAGGCAAGGGGACCTGCCCCTTTGGAAGCAAGTGCCTTTACCGCCATGCTTACCCGGATGGGCGGCTGGCAGAGCCAGAGAAACCTCGGAAGCAGCTAAGTTCTGAAGGCACTGTGAGGGTAAGCTATGGGAATTTCTAGGTACTGCCCAGGCTTATATAGTAGCTTTGGCAGCAGAGCAGTGGAGTCAGGGTAAGCAAAGCACAAGCTGGCACTCAGAGTCTGCTGCTATCTCCATTGACCCAGACATCCTTGTTGGCTGTCTTTGCAGTTCTTTAACTCAGTGCGGCTTTGGGATTTTATCGAAAACCGAGAAACCCGGCAAGTGCCCAGCACTGATGATGTGGATGTGACGGAGCTAGGAGACCTCTTCATGCACCTTTCTGGAGTTGAGTCATCAGAACCCTAGTCAATGCTGATGCCTTCATTTAGGCTCTGCAGTCAACTGTCCAAGGCATGATGCAAACGCATTTGTCACTGACCTGAGGTGACATGGTACTTGGATGAGTCCCCATGGTCTCTTCATGATCCATTTTCCCTGCCCTGGTGAAGGAAGGGCGATCACAAGTCCATGGAATCACTACATTTAGAGTTGAACTCTTAGTTGTACCTGCAGCCCCTTTATCAGGGATCAGCTATGTGGTCCAGCTGTTTTAATTGATTGCTTTTAAATGAAACCTGACTACCATCTTTCTTTTGTGACTTTCTTCCTTAAGCAACAGTAAACTTGCAGCTGCTCATAAAGCAGCAGATCTGTTTTTTTTTTTTTTTTTTTCCTTGCCAAGACATCGCCAGCCCTGCAGAAGCCTCCTCTGCAGTTGTGAACACATTTGGTCATACTGGTGCTGTACCATAGTGTAGACTTTTACGGCTGTGAGGGTGGCTCAAGTCAACAGGTTGTAAAGATCTCCAGGGAGACTCCATTTTCCCTCCCATTGTATTGAGAGCACAAGACACAGGACTCACACTCAAACTGCTGTTCTTGCCTATAAAGTAGGTTCTACACTGTCTTTTGTGGTAGACAGGAGCAGTCACTCCTCTGTCTGGGGCCAAGAAAGAGCAAGTTTGTCCTAAACCTGAATTTATTTTTGTAAAAACCTGTTATTACCTGTGTGCTTTTGCTTGGTGTTCATGTAACTAGAGGAGGCTCATTGAGTTCTGTCAGCACAAGAAACTGAACAACTGAACACTGCGAGTTTGATATTACTTCTGAAGGAGTCAGTAGTCATTAAACCTAAATTTAATTTATTTTATTAAAATAACATAATTGGAGAACCATCAGATAACTGTATTTTATCAGGCTCAATAAAAACAAAATTAAAACCCCAAATCATTAAGAAAACCTGTATTCCTGGCTTTCTTACAGACAAGGATGTGACTAGAGATAGGGTTGGGCTGCGGCCCACCCCATAGGGGCAGCTCCTGGAAGACAGATTCAGCGTGTGGGAGGCTGCCAAAGGTGGAGCACCGCGCTTGGAAAGCCACCCGCACAGAACACCTTAGACACAGTAAGAGGAAGGTGTGTCCACAAAGTGAAGTTCTGTAGTACCAAAGCAGGCTCCCTCAGGTGGCCAGGACTCCATGTGCAAAACTGGCACTGCACCACTGTCTGTGCCCCGCGACATACAGGCTCAAAGAGCCAAGTTCCCAATTGCATGTCCCTGCAGCAGCTGGAGTGCCCTGCCTTCTCTCCAAGGCCATTTGCCCTAAAAATACTCAACTGACTTGTATACCTCTCGAGCAGAGCAGGCTGGCTTCATTTCCAGGGCAGGAGGGGTAGAAAAGAAGGCAATATGAAGTTAAGGCCCTGTGAGTAGTCTAGGTCCTTAGCAGCAGCAGCGTTTCCAAAAACATGCATTCTGCCCCCAAGGAAACAGAAAGTGGTGCCTGCTGACTCTTCTTCGTCCCCTGGTGGCCTAAGAACAGCTACAACATCAGCTAGAAGACTGGTAGCCTCGGGGATGTAGTCAGCGTACAAGCATTGATGTCCTCAGTGTGAGCTGCCCGGTGCAGGGAAGGCTCAGAGGCGCTCCTGTTGATTTTCGGCAGAGAATGCTGAAGCAGCTCAATGGAAGACAGGATCTGAAACAAGGCCCCATGTGGAAACTTGGTATCTCCCCAGCCATGTCAAGCACACAGGCTGGTTTTCGTACATATAAAGAGCTTGTGGAGGTCCTCTCCCCACCGACCCAATCCTGGCCCACCACATTACATCCTTAGAATGTAATCATTTCAACTGAGCTCTGTCTAACCTGGGGAAACAAAGGTCTCTCTTCTTTGACTTTCTTCACACAGTCAGCCACCAACCTCTTCATTGCCTTGGGGCAATTCTTGTAGAGCCTGCTAAGATCTGGAGAGGCATACCCACGGCCTACCATGAAGATGATCTAAAGAAGAAACAGTTTGTGAATAACAGAATACCGGGACTAACTAGCCCCTTGCTGTTTTTTGCCAGGCCCCATGCAGATTACCTGGTCTCGGTTGTTGATATGGGAGTAGGGAAGCTCCCCAGTCATCAGCTCGTACAGCACAATGCCGTAGGAGTAGACATCAGACTGGAAGCTGAACGGGTTGTTATCCTGCATTCGGATTACTTCTGGGGCCTATAAGGATGAAGTGTGGGTAATAACCTCCAGAGACATTGAGGAGCTATTTTAACTAGTCAGGGAGGGAGTTCAAGTCCTTAGCCCGGGGTAGCTCTTCCCCAAAGACTCAACCTACAAAAACCCCAAGCTCTGGTCAATTGTTGCCTTGCCAGGAGATACATGGTTTTGTCCTATGCTGACTGACACCACGGGTCAACCAGACTCCCAGAGCTGTGCAGAAATGCTGTTGATTTTGCACTCTGCCTTGGGCCAGTGCTTCCATCATGCTTAGGAAGTTGTGTGGGGCCAGCTTCCTCACCATCCACAGCACAGAGCCAGTGGGCTGTTCAACCTGCTGAGAACCACTCCAGCGTGACTTCACCGTTGCCAAACCAAAATCTCCAATTTTTACCGTGAGGCCTTCATGAAGAAATATATCTCGATGCTTGTTAAGGAGACTGACAGTTTATACTGTTCATAACATGGCTTCTGACCGCCTTTGATTCACTACTAAGTCTGAGTGTATGTATGATGGCATACATACACTCAATTACAGGCCCCACACTGCTTATCCCTTCTGCCTACATTTGGTACTCAGAGCAGGTTTACTACCTAATGACTTCTTTAAAAGCCTCTTGATAAAACTGATCTACTTTGACTCCTGTCAGCTTACTGCTGGGTAACAGGCAGTTTTGGTCTGGTTTGTGACCTGCTGGTTTACTGGAGTTCAAGCCTTAAATCTATGCCAATATCAGGAAAGTAAGGAGGTCATAGCCACTGAGTAAAGCATAGGCATAAGAACAGCTGAGCTTAACCACCATGCCATGTACTATCTTATAGCATGAGAGGTGCAGCTGGTGAGGGGAGGCTATTCCTAACAGTGGCCTGTAGGCTGACTTCTATACATTTAACAGAAAGTTGCCATTTTGAAATTTTTGGAATTCTGGGATACTGGTTCTGAATTGATGCTAATTCCAGAAGATGTCAAGATGTCAAGTCTGACTCACAATAGCTACAGTGGTCTTCCAAATTCATCATCCTGTGGATATTTCTCCAGGACAGTTAATGAATAATTTAAGGATGAATGTATTATTTACTTAAAAGCAGGCAGAATTCTCAAACTGTTTCCCCTGACCTGTGCATTGAGGGCTGTTAATGGTGGGAAAGGCTAAATGGAAGCCTTTAGAGTGGTCTCTGCCAGGGATGTGAACCTAAAGTGTCACATCCCTGGCAGAATTGCAGTAATCAATGCCACCATCAAAGACTTGAAAGATGCAGGGGTGGTGATTCATGCCAATCTCCCTTTAATGCCAGTACAGAAGACAGATGACCTTATGTGCTGTCCTTATTTGAGCAATTACCATACCTCCTGATACACGGTATGTAGCTATTTATCTATCAAATGCCTTTTTCTTTGGTACCTGTCCATAAGGACCACCAGAAGCAACTGCTTTTGATTGGCAAGGTCAGCAGTATACCTTTACAGTTGTACCTTAAGGATATATTAACTCTCCAGCCCTGTGTCCTAACTTAGTTTGAAGGGATCTTGGTCATGTCTCTTCCACAAAATATCACATTGGTCTACTATATGGATGACATTATGCTGGTTTGACCAAGTGAGCAGGAGGTAGCAATTACTTTTGACTTGTTGGTATTACTTATATGCATCAGAGGATTACAGTTACTTTCCCATCTGTATGTACAGTCACACACCTTCCAAAGGCTTGATATAAACAGATGCTAATAACCTTCTCAAGCTATACTTTGGATAATTCAACCAGGCTGAGTTCAAGTCTATTTCAAGTTTGTATTCCCTCAAGAAGGAACTGTAAAAAACAAACAACAAAAACCTTAAGGAAGGAACTATCATGATCACCATGTTTGGTTCTCAACTATATTTCTGTTTTCCTTTAAAAAGCCCCCTTCTTCCCAGTCCAGCACCATGAACCATGTGTGAGGAAAAGGACCCTTTGGGTCCTTAAGCTGAGAACTCAATACCAAAGGATACTGTTGGATTTCATGTCTCTGTGGATGATGTTCTTTGCATGCAAATAGCTGTGAAGGAGAAAAATCAATCAGTTAACCACCTCACTGTCCATCAGCTAACTGGTGGGTAGGTAGCACTGTGCCCTACATATTGCAACTTGGATTTTGCTCTGCAAACCAAGCCAGGCATGTAGGATGCTATATTTCACCTCACGTTCTGCCTGTCCAAAGACAAAGCCCAGAAGTAGGAAGGCTGATTGTCAGAAGCTGGGGATGGCTGTGCCCTGGATATTTTTCTGGCTGGTAAGAACACAGAATGTAATAATAGGATGGCTATTCTATGGATATAGAAAAGCCCCCAAGCCATACACTTCCAAAATAATTTGTATGGCATGTGAATAATACCTGTGTTTCTTATGATTTAGAGCTATGTATGAATTTTTTGGTTGTTAATTTTTGTTTTTTTGAGACAGGGTTTCTATGTAGTCCTGCCTGTCCTGGAACTTACTCTATAGACCAGACTGGCCTTAAACTCACAGAGATCCAACTGTCTTTGCCTCTTTGAATGCTGGGATTTAAGGCATGCACTACCATTATCTGGCTTCTGCATGATTTTAAGACGGAACAAAAATCTTATACCACGGAACAAAAATCTTATACCAACTACAATCCCCTAGCTGTACGCACTAAGGAACTCTGCACCCGCACCATAAGGGCACTGGGAGAATAAAGCTCAAGAGCACTGTCTGGTAGTCACATGGTCACTCAGCACCATGAGCACCATGAGCCTGCGGCCCTAAAGGTGACCTTTGAAAGAAAATGGATAATCAAAAGATAAAAGAGACGGTTTGGGTGTTTAAGAGAATGCACTGCTCTTTCGATTCTAAGCACCTGCATTAGGCAGCTTACAACTGACTCCAGCCCCAGGAGGACCCAACTCCTGAGTACTGGCATGCATACCTACACACAGACCCACATAATATAATTTAAAAAATTTTTTTTTAATTTTAATTAAGAAAAGTACCGGTGAAGAGAGGGTATTTTCCTGTGACCATGGCTGAATGGGCAGTCAGGCTGATGAGAAATGGGACTCTAGACTTCCCATACATGAATATCTGCTGTCAAAGATCCCACCCAAGAGCCACTCAAATCTGGCCCCACAAAAGCAACTCAAGAGTTCAAGCCACAAGGACTCACCAAGCTGTCTACTTACTCCATTCCCTGAGCTGTCTGTCGGGCAATGTCAATTAACTGGAACATCTGGAATTTGGTCTCCTGGACATGCAGGTGTTTGTAGAGACTGCTGCCCTCACACCACTGGGTCACAATCGCCAGGTTGTCCTTTGTCATGTACCCCATGAACAGCAGGATATTAACATGCCGTGTTTTGCTAGGGAAAGCAGGAGGAACACAGCCGTGAGACCATCCTTTGTACAACTCCATGCTAGCTAGCCTTGCTTACAGAGGATGATGCTCTTTGAATAGTACCCCTTGTCTATGGAATCCACCTCTGTCCAACTCATCCCTACAAACCTAAGAGTGATTCAGTAACTAGACTGAGGGTTTGACCTCCAGAGCAAAGCAGATTAGTTATAATAGGATGCTATTAACTACAAAAAGAAAGAAAGGTTAAAAACAATCTCACTACCACAAATCAAACCCCATAGAGCTGTTTGTTGAGTTTTGAGTACAGAGAAGGGGTGTGTCCATGAAAGGGGCTCTTCTGGCTTCCAACACATGTATGCTGGAGGAGTAATGTCCCTTAGTACCCACAGCAGGTGCTGACCTGCACAGTCTGGCGCTAGCTAACCCTGCTGTCCAGGGGCTGGGCTCACCGCAAAACAGCCACCTCGTTCCTGAAGGCCTGAAGTTGCTCTGGAGTTGGGTCAACCACCTTTAGGATCTTTACGGCAACATCTCCTGCAAATTAATTTGTAGTCACACAGTTATATAGTCTTTATTTCTCAAATACCTTAGGATATATGTGCAAGTTCTCACTGGGACCCAGGACTCACTGACTAGGGTCAACCAGTGAGCCCCTTTCTACCTCCCCAGTACTGAGTATGCAAGTCATTCTATAGTCCTAGAACTCTAAACCAAGCTGGCTTTGAACTCACATAACTCACCTCTGCCTCCCATTGCCACATAACTCCTCATGCCACCACTGCCCTGCTAGAACTTTAAATTTTCATAAGGCTGTCTACTCTGGAAACTGAGGCAGGAGGCCAGCATAGGCTACATACCAAAACCTTGTCTAAAAAAACAGTCAGTTACCCAAGGCACCAATGATCAAAGTCTGAGTCAGTTTTCAAGCACCCTGGAAGTAGGTAGTCCCTCAACCTGAGGAGTGTAGTCTTGCGCTAGTCTGTTCTGGGGAGTAACAATGATAAAGACAGGGTTCCCATGAGGTCCCTCCCTTGACTCCCTATGAGCTCCAGTTTATCACCTACACCTGACCTGACAACTGACATCTCCCAGCACCAAAGGCATGGACTGCTGGAGAGGGTGCAGCTCATCTGAGTGAAGGAGAAGCAGTGCTGGAGTCACCTGTCCAGCACAGTGACTATAACCCACGTGTGCACTAGAGGCAGCCACATGGCAGGGGAAGGAAGATTGCTGCATGGCTATGAAGCTGAGACAAGATAGTAGCTGGGGAGTGTATGGAGATGCTTCCTGGAGGTGGTGGTCTGTAAGCATTAGGAAGAATGTTAGGAAGGATATTCTAGACTGCACCAGAAACAAAAGTAAGGGATCTTGTGGGGACGTGTAACTGAGCACCTGTAGAACAGAAGAGCTAGAGAAGAATTTGGCCCAATAGCCCAGGTGAGGGCAGGCTTGGAGTTATAGTGGAAAACAAACTAGGAGGGCTTTCGGTGGAGGTGAGAGATGGGTGAGGGGGTCAGGTCAACTTAAGTGGTGAGGCCAGGAAAATGGTTGGTGGCCAGGTGCCTGCAAAGGCAAAACTTAAAAGGACAGGCAGGCTATGAGTGCAGGAAGGAGGCTGGAGGTGATGCTAAGCAGCCTTTCAAGAACAGGCTCTGCCTACTTCATGGCCTGCTGCAGTGACCACATTCCTCTGCAGACCAAGAGACAGGCCAGCAGGGCATTGCTTAACAGTTCTCAGAGAAAGAGTCACTAACCAACTCTCTGATCTATATGCTCTTAAGAAATCAACTGTTCTCTGGGCGGCGGTGGCGCACGCCTTTAATCCCAGCACTTGGGAGACAGAGACAGGCGGATTTCTGAGTTCAAGGCCAGCCTGGTCTACAGAGTGAGTTCCAAGACAGCCAGGGCTACACGGAGAAACCCTGTCTGCAAAAAACAAAAAACAAAAAAAATTCAACTGTTCATACAACGACTCAGGCAAGGCAAAACCCCATGTAATGATGTGCACTGAGAGACGTAGATGCTGCTGTTTCCAGAGGGATGTGGGTGACTGCACACTTAACGCTCAGAACTTGTCTCCATCTCTGCCCCATTATCTAGAAAGGTTATTAGTACCATGTCTGAACTGGTACTAATATTTTTTTTATTTTTTTTTTTTGCTAACATCCTAAATCCAGGTGTTAGAAAACCTGGTATGGGGGGGCTGGCCAGATGGCTCAGCGGGTAGGAGCACTGACTGCTCTTCCAAAGGTCCTGAGTTCGGATCCCAGCAACCACATGGTGGCTCACAACCACCCATAATGAGATCTGACGCTCTCTTCTGGTGCATCTGAAGATAGTGAGGCCAGAGCGAGCGGGTCAGAGTGAGCAGGCCGGAAAGAGTGGGGCCATCTTGAGTTCAATTCCCAGCAGCCACATGATGGCTCATGGCCATCTGTACAGCTACAGTGTACTCATACACATAAAATAAATAAATAAATCTTTAAAAAATAAAAAACTAGTATGGAAATGGTTAAGTACACTGTCAAATTATTCAAAGTACAGCTACAGAGTTTAAGCTCAAATCTTCCTTCTAAGTGATCAAGTATTCTCCATGGCACAGGAAGAGATAGCTACAATTAAACCTGGGGCCCAAACAGAGACTCGTGTCGGAAGTGTGCAGTTTTCCTGCACTAAGATGATCAGGAGCAGACAGCTCCTCCTTGTGCTTATTATAAGGTGCTGGTGTCAAGGGTACACGACACTCAAAGCAGCAGACACCTCCTCATGAAGAAGCATGTTCTGTGAGTACAGTTAGCTTGCTTAGAAGAAATAGCACCACTAGTATTTCACTCCAGGGCTACTACTTGTTCACTGGTTTCTTAGCACCACGAGGACTTTATTATACCAATTAAAATAATGTAAGGTAAAAATGCTGTGAAATTTCAAAATTGATTTGATTACCAGGTGTGATCAAGAACCCACAGAGAAGGCCACCATGAACCAAGAAGCCCCTAGTCCTCTCTGCTGTGCTGGAACCTGACCACCAGAGCCCTGCAGCTGGAAATGGGCCCAAACTCACCATGCCACTTGCCCTTGTACACAGTGCCAAAAGAGCCTGACCCGATTCGAGTAGACAGCATCACCTCGCTGGCTTCTATTTCCCAGTAATAACTTGAATCTCTCTGCCCACGAGGCCTCTGAAACAAGTAGAGATCAGTCATAATCCATACTATCAAAGAAAGGATCATCCTAATCCCATGAGTTCCTGCTTCCTTTAAAGATGGACGCTGCCACTGCAGCTACAATTTCTATCTTTGAGATGCCAGTTTACTGAGTTGTAGCCAAATGGCAACTTACAGGATATGAAGGTGCCAGGGAGCACCGGCATTCATTTTCCTTTATTATAGTTTATTAGGTTCCCATCCCCAAATATCTAATTTTCAAAAGTGTATCTTTATTGAGCCCTGAGTGACCGGAGGTGTTACTGGACATACTCACAATTTTGTTTTTTTCCTGGGTCCCAGGTCCTGGTGCCCGCTCTCTTTGTGCTGGCACAGGGGTTTTGGGCTGTGACCAGCCTGTTGGGCTCAGGTTGTTAGGGCTGCTGGACAGGGCTGAAGGTGAGGCTTAATAAACAAGATAAACAGAATCCGCACACAGATAAGCCAACAGAAGATCACAGCATAGAGAGAAAAAAAAGCCCACTACTGACCACTAAATGACTGGGTAAAGTACCTGATTCACTGTGACTTCGAATCGCATCCTGAAACAAAGAACAAAAGTTGATCAGACAAGCTAGAAAAGCCTTTCTCTTGCAGGGGAAGGGTTGTAGGAACAAAACAATTACTAACTTTCTAAAACAGAAAGTATACTTCCATACTCTAAATTCCTAGTTTACCTAATGTCAAAAGCAAATTTTTCCAAGATTGATTTCTATTAAATATTGCGTTGAGTGAGTGTAACTTTCCATGGTAACCATAACATATCTCAAAAAAAGCAACAGAAACAAACCTTCAGCAAAGGCTGAAGTTACTATCAATGGGGATCTCCTCCAAAGACTCAGGATCGTGCTCTACTGAGACTTAACCAGAGAGAGAGACAGATCCAGTGACAGGCTCATGTTTACTTCACTAGGAATAAGGACAAATAGAGACCTAAAGTTGGGTTTGACACAAGTAAGCACTACTTGAGACCTAAGTCACAGAACTGGAAAGACGACCAACCCCAGATCCTGGATCCTGTGGACATGGACAGAAGAGAGACTCAGTCAGGTTCATAGAACAGTGGGTGGAAGAAAGGGAACCATCACACATGGATCTCGGCCTCAGCTCCATTGGCACTGAGGTACACTTTAAATGTAGTGATGGTCTCAAGCAGCCACACCCTTATGTGACAAGCCAATTCTACTAGACACTGTTTCAAAGAACAGTTCAAATCATGGCAACCTACCTCCACAGGTAAATTTTTCAAGATTTTATTTTTGATTTGTGTGTGGTGCACCACACACACAAAAACATAGGTGCCCACAGAAGTGAAGAGATCCTGTGAGATCCCCAGAAGCTGAGTTACAGATAGTTGTGCGCCTTCTCACATGGGAACTTGGACCTGAACTCATGCCTACAAGAGCAGCAAGCACTCCTCACTACTCAGCTATCTGTACACCCTCCATGAGACAGTTCTAACTCTAAATTTTAAAATTCTTCCTTGAGGGTGGAATTTATAGGCAATAATATAAAACCACTTGACCCTCATCGCTTCAGAAAATGTCTTTCTAGAAAGTCATCTGTTACTTTTCTTTGTATAACCGCAGCAAACAATAATTGTTCTACAACGCTATTACTAGAATGTTCCCACTCAATATTTTTTAAGGCTTATTTTTTGTTTTATATGTAAGGGTATTTTGTCTGTATATATGTGTGCACCACATCTGTGTAGTGCCCTGGAGGCCAGAAAGAGGATATTGCATTCTCCAGAACTGAAGTTATAATAAACAGTAGTAAGCTTTGTATGTGGGTGCTGGGACCTGAACTAGGGTCCTCTACAAAGAAAAAAAGGGCTCTTAAAACTGCTGGGCCATCACTCCAGCCATGATTTTGGTTGGTTGGGTGGGTGGTTGGCTGGTTGGTTTTTTAAATACAGGATCTCACTGTGTAGCCCAGGCTGGCTTTGAACTTGCCATTCTCCTGTCACAACCTTGTTAGTGTTATGATTACATACATGTGCCACCATGATTAGCTTTCAAAGATATCTTTACAAAAGTAAAAGAACCACAAACCAAGCTACTGCATCCCCACCCCCCACCCCCATCTACAGAGCTACTTAAGAATCCAGATCCTTGGGACTGGGGAGAAGATTTGGTTGCTAACGGGCTTGTCATGTAAGAAAGAAGCCAGAGTTTAATCCCCATGTGGTGGCACATGCCTATGACCCCTATACTGGGTAGATGGTGACAGGAGGATCCTGGAGGCTCACTGGCCGGCCAGCCTAGCCTAGCTGCAAGCTCCAGGTTCAATGAGATCCTATTTCAAGGAAGGGCAATTGAGGAAGACACATGACATCAATCTCTAGCCTCCACACGCCTGCACACACATAAAATACAGATCTTAACTCTACAATTCAAACTAGGCCTGTGGATGTGTGTCTGCGGGAAAGGTGAGAAAGCCTGGTGTCTGTATATTTTTAAGTACAAATCAATGGCAGCCAAGGAGGAGAAGCACTGATCAACTAGAATTCTATTCCAGAGTACAGCAGGATAGTTTTTAATGTCTCCTACTTTTTTCTTCCTCTGCCCATTATTTTATTTGGTAGTAATTACTATAATTGGATCACATAATTCCAGGATAAAATTTTAAGTGCTCTTAAGTTTAAGTATTAGTTTAGAAGAATATAACTGGTGTTAAGCCAACATATAGTCCAAAGTGCTGAATGAATCGTGTGTTATTAAAAAGAAAAAAAAAAAAA
>JADRCC010163671.1:0-16716 GCA_019843855.1 Hylomyscus alleni
CTCTCTCTCTCTCTCTCTCTCTCTCTCTCTCTCTCTCTCTTCCCCCTACCCAGATGACATTGGAAGTGAGCCCTCCTGCTGGGGTGGATAAATGGCACCAAATACTCAGCAGCAAACTATTTGTCATTTGAACTGAGCTTTTAGGAGAGAGAGTTAAAAAGAAGGCAGGCACCCAGCAAGCTCAGAATGCAAAGCAAACATTGGCTTATTTCTATTTAGTTATTTGACAGAATTCAGGATGTCAGCTGCCCATCCCAGCCCTGACTACTGCTGTAGAGTATGTGACCTTGTCCTGTCCTGAGGGCCTTTCCTGTCTCTTGTTCCCTTCCCAAGGCACCCATCCTCTACCCTTGGTGTGTGGTCGGAGAAAGGACAGGTTCAACCCTGAAGTGGCCACAGTCAGTACAGCTGGGCACAGAGGGAGGAGAGGTGTAGCAGTTTGACTTGAGCGGTGTGGGGAGCTCTGGGCAAGGAGGCAAGTGACTGAAGAAGGGCTCCACTGGTCACGTTAAGGCCCAGCGTCAGGTCTTCTATACCCAAGGAACGGCGGTCTTTGCACTGCCCAGAGAGGGTCTGGGAATGTGGCATTTCTCTGAGGTCTGCCCCATGATGAATGGTTTGACACTCAGCCACAGGCATCTATTTCTCAGCCCAGGTTGCCATAGCAGCTGGGAAGCAGCATGAGATGCAGGAAAGAGGATGAAGGTGTGGTGTAGACCAGCCACTTCTCTGGGCCGTACTTTCGCTCTGGTTCCTGGAGGTCTCTGGCTAGGGGTGTCATAAGGACCCTTTGCATCTCCCTGGGTCTGTCTTTAAGGTCACTCTGTGTGTGTGTCCACCACACAAATAGCACTTTAGGAGGGTGTGGCTCCCAGCCCAGCATCTCTTGGAATTCAGCAGTAGAGTGGGAACAGTAAACAGTACCACTGTGTGTGGCACCAAGGATTCTTGAAATATGATACTTCTGCTGTTAAATCCAGGAGGGTCCAGGGAAATGAGGCTGTTTGGTCACTCCATACCTAAGCTGTGGTAAAGAATCCACAATACGTGGACCAGACTACCTTCCTGTGGCCTCTTCTAGAAGGAGGCACAGTGTCCATCACAGGCTAACTCTCCACCTTCACAGCAAGTGGCCATTCACACCAGGCCTTGCTTAACATTTCAGTGTTAAGACAGTCAAGGGCACATATCCTTTCCCTAGGCAGAAACTGAGGCTCAGAGAGGTACAGCCACTTTCTGAAAGCAGCACAGCCTGACATCTGGCCTAGGGATATTTTCCACCATCCCAACAACAGTTGCGCATGGTAGTAATCCTAACAGGTGGGAGTTAGGAGACAGGAAGATCAGAAGTGCAAGGCCAACTGGGGTTCCATGAGGCCCTGTCTGTGAAACAACACAGAGCAAACTCACCACAGTTGTTGAGGCCTTGTGATTTCCCCTCCCACGTGCTGGGCGGCCAGGAATGTTTGCAGCCCCAGTGCAGAGCGCGCCTCATGCAAAACTCAGCAGTCAACAGAGCCTCCCTACAGCCTCCATTTCTGCCTCCGCAGATGGGGCAGCAGCATTTGTTCCTTAGCAGGCAAAGCTGCTTGGGTCTCCAAAATGAGCAGTGCTGTGTGAATGAGCTTGCAGTTGCGATGAAAAGGCTGTGGTCAGCACCCAGCCGTCAGCAGGTGGACAGAGCTGCTGGGGACAGGGTGCCCCTGAGACGAACTTGAGCAGGCAGGCCCAGACACCCCTGTCCTAATGATGGCAAGTATCCAGGCTTCAAGCTTGGGTTCAGGGGGAGCTGGAGCCTCTGGAGGGAATTTTGAGAAAGTCCTGGGCAGCGAGCAGCCCCTCCACCTCTGCCTAAGGAAGAAAGGCCCATTTTCTAACGCACCCAAGGAAAAATATACATAAAGGTTGATGTGTTTTCAAATGGTTTTTGCTTTGTTCTTCTCTTTTCTCCCCGTGAGTATTAACCTCAGAGACCCCGGGGATGGCTCAGCCCGCTCAAGCACCTGCTGGGGTCACGCACAGTCATTAGCTTTTCGGTCAGTGCAGAATAAACCCCAATTCCAGGCACCGACGCAAGTGTGCGTGCGCGCAGCTCCAGGGAAGCCTGTGTACTGCGGTCCTGTGGAAGTCACTCTTTCCTGCCTGACTTGTTTCTCTCCTGCTATTCTGCCTCCAGCTGTGGGGGCGGCAAAGAAAAAGATGAGATCAAGTTGAGGGGAAAAATTGTCTGATTTCTTGAGCCCTTTGTTTCTCGGGCCCCTGGCAGGCTGGGCTGGCTGGGAGTAGGGAGTCCATTGGAACCTCTGGCTGATGGGGAAGTGCCAGGCGCCTGTGGTCTTAGATAGGGGCAAGCAGGGTCAGGTACCTGCAGGAGGTGGGAAGCAGGTGTATTGCTTGGTGTCGCTCATGATGTCTCAAGTCCTATTTCTTTCTGTTTTAGAACCAAGCACCTCCAGGTCTCTACACAAAAACTCAGGACCCTGCCAAAGCTCCCAACAGCCCAGATGTCCTTGAGATAGAATTCAAAAAAGGTATGTGCCCACCCATCAAGAGTGAAAGGGGTAGGCTTTAAGGGTCCTAGTCTTGTTCTTCTACCTTCCTGTGTCCAGGGCTTCTAACTCCTTGCATTCCTGGAAGCTAGAGGCTTCCAAGAGCTTTGAAAGTTCCCAACAGTATGAGCCTCCAACCTTGGGAGGAGGGGTTCCCAGGCTGCAGTGCCATACGCTAACAGCGGATCCCAAAGTAGCCAGCTTTGCGAAAGTCATTCTCTACTTCCTTGAGCCTCAGTTTCCCCATTTATAAACTGGGGTTGGGGGTGGGGGAGACCTTGTTCTTTTCCCAGTGTGCAAGGAGGTCTGTAGGGAGGGCATCCAGCCAGATGGTGCCATCAGAAAATGCTTAGTAGTGGCAAGTCAGCTGCAAAGCTGGCTTGAGAGACTCTGAAGACTCCGCCCTTAAAGCCTGGCTCACCCTAACTTAGCTGTCTGGGGTCTCCAGTAACCTGGACTCAAAGTTTCTGCCCCTCTGGTTCCTCTCTCGTGTCCTAGAGGAAAGAAACTGGGCATAGTCATGCCTGGTGATCGGACTAGAACCCAACTAAGAGAGCGTGTGGGGATACAAGGAAGAGATATTCCCAAGCAGGCTTCCTGAGGGAAAAATTGTACCTGGCAGGAGCGAGAGGAGTCATGAGGCAGTACAGACCCAGACAGGGGAGCAAGCCATCCATAAAGTGGCCACCAGGCTGGAGCACCAGCAAGAGGGAGGGTCTCTGGTGCTCTCAGACATTCTCCAATGCACACCTCAGAACTGGAAGACAGGGTGATGGGGTCGGCGGGAAGCTGGAGACCAACCCCAGGCATCCCCTGCCTGCTATGATCTTGTGCAACTTCACCTTTCTGGGGTTGAGGTGTGCATGCCTGTAAAACAGGCTGTGACAAGGCTGTTTGCGGGAACCCAGAATAACTTGAGGCTACAGTGAGGGTGTGGTACCAGGACAAACCTTTCTATCCGCAGCTTTTCCCAAGGGACTGTCCCACCTGCCAGTGCCGTCTTTGTGCCTGTTTAGCTGTGTCAGTTTACCTAGGGACCAAGGAGACCTTGGTGGGACCCTAGACACAGTAGAAGTCTTGGGTCCCCCTCAAACCCTCTGTTGGGAGCTTTACTCTGAGCAGATGGTAGGATGGGCCAGGCCACACAGCAGACTTCTCCCACAAGGCTCTCAAACCCCTGGGAGCTGGAGGTGGCAGAGGGTCCCGGGCACAAACCTCCAACAGCTTGTTCTGGAGGCACGGGGTAGCCCCAGGCAGAGTTGAAGAAGAGACGGCTCTCTGAAAAGAGGGAAGGAGGCCCCCTCCCTAGCCTGCTCCTCATTCACTCTCTAGTTAATTTATTTGAAGTTTTAATCTAATTATTAACTATTTTAAAAGCTAAGAGGCTTTCTCGGGCAGCAGCACCAACAATGTCAACCTTTCCTCCCAGGCAGGCCCCATCCAAGGCCCCAGCGTTGGGTGATAATAGGGCCAGGGAAGGAGAGAAAGAGAGAGGCGAGGGGTAGGGGGTGGCGAGGGGGCTTAAGGTTCATTATTGGGCAGACTTACATTTAATAGCAATTTACAACCAAGTTATAAAACCCCTGGAAATGGGGGTTAAGAATGGTGAGGCTGTCAGCGCCCTGAGCGGAGCCCCTCCAAACGGCGCCTGGCTAATAAAGACTCCAAAGCCGCTATTGAGCCCTGATTGGCACCCGATGGCTCGCTACATGGTAATGAGCCAGGCAGATGGGTGGGGGATTAGCCGCCAACTTTGAACAGCTTTTCTTTGTCACTGTTACGGCTCTCTTGTTAGCCCCCTAATACATTTATTACCCATTTCACACCGCTCGAGAAAGTGCCCCTTGCTATTCAAAGTCAACCCCAAACCCACCCACTGCCCCCTCCCCACCACCCCCTCGACACAGCCCTTCAGCCTCGGCTGTCTCCCTCCTGCCACCCCAGACAACACATCCCAGAATTCAAGGATATCTGCTGGAGTGGGCATCACCCCTAGCTCATCCATCAGGTGGCTTTCTGAAGGTCTGGGGTACAAGGTTGGGCAGAGAGGTCCACATCCACCTGGCAAGTGTGGCAGAGAGCTGCTTAGATGTGTGTGTGTGTGTGCGTGCACGCCAGCACTTACACACACGCCTGTGCGTACTCATAGGGTCTGGCTGCACCTCGGCCAGGCGGCCCCTGGGTAGCTGGTGGGGACAGAAGGTGCTCACTGGTAAGACAATGGCGAAGCGTGAAATTCAATTAGTTCAGGGCCTGGTTCCAATTTCACAGCCCCTAAATGCTAAAGGGGCAGAGAGAATGGGAGGGAGGGGGCGAGCGTTTTTATTGCATTTTCCTCTTTCATTCTGGGGGGCTTTCTAGCCCCTTCTCTCCCCCCAGCACAGGGCTTTGAAGGAGTCATTCGGACTCCATGTCTGTCACATCCATTTAAGGCGATGTGGGTGGAGGGAGAGGGTGGGGTGGTGAGCACAGGCTGCTCCGCTGAGCCCCAGCCTGGAGGCCCACTGTCCTCTCTTTCGGCCCCAGGAGTCCCTGTGAAGGTAACCAACATCAAAGATGGCACTACCCACAACACGTCCTTGGAACTCTTCATGTACCTGAACGAAGTTGCGTGAGTGTCCACAGACTGCCTGGGACCCCCAGGACTGCCACCTCGAGCAAGCACAGGCCTGGACTTTTGTGACTAATGGTCACAGCTGAAGTTCATGACCCGGAGGTCTGGCAGTTTGGCCCTGTAGACATAGTGTCCTGGGCTGAGGGTATTGTTTGGCATTGGTATTGGTTTAAATCCACAACCATGAAGACAAAAGTTCCAAGGCTACCACCACCTCCTATGGCTGGTCCAGCTGGGGCTGCAGGCCTTTGGCTGAGTCAGGCCTTAAGGACAAAGAAAGATAAGTTCTCAGTGAGGGTTAGGATCAAGCAAGTCCCAGTGTAGATGTATTGGGTGGAGCGCCCAGAGTGACCCAGACAATCCATTCTCCTTCGGGGCCTTAGGCTACCCACCTCTCCACTTGGGCCTGTTTTCCTGTGAGTCATAGAGCCTCAGACAGAGTCAGTATGCCTTATAGTTAGGCCTTGAGCCAAGCCAAAGACAGGCACCTGCTCAGTGGGTGCCTTTGTCCCCAATCTTTGTGCCAGCACCTGAGTCGAGTGACCCGTTCCTTTTCAGGGGCAAGCACGGAGTGGGTCGCATTGACATTGTGGAGAACCGCTTCATTGGAATGAAGTCCCGGGGTAAGTGGGATCGCTGCTGCAGGGAGGCACCTCAGCTTCTGTACCACCTGGGTGTCACCTTTCACTCCAGGCCACTCTGGCTTCCTCTTACATCCCATGAAGTGAGGACTGGAGATGAAGTGTGAACAGTGGCCTTTGCCCTGACTTCTCAGGGTGCTGTGAGAGGAGCCGCCTCTAGTGTTGGGAGGGGTCTGGGAAAGAGGTCGACCTGGAGGTCAGGCTGTCTTGTGTCACGGGCGGGCCAGTCAGGTTAAGAGGCGGACCATGCAGGGCCAATTTCGTGGTCATTAAGGCACTTCTCTAGCACCAGGCACACAGTAGAGTGGGACTCTTGCCAGGGAAGGCGCTGTGAGCTACACACAAGAACCCTAAGCAGGCCAGGCCAATTCAGGCATGGCTCCAAAGCCTTTTTAGAGACAGATATAGGCTCTACCTTTAGGTGGCATGCCCGCCACTTGGCTGGTCTAGGCTGCCATTATGGGACTGCAGGGCCATCAGATCCCCTTCCTGGCTTGGAGATAGAGAGTAGGCCCCCAGGCAGGTGCCTGCCTCTGTTTTTACACAACTCCCAGTCAGTTCTGGGCCATTTGCTGTCTACGACACCCTCTTCCTCTTCACTTTCCTATCCATTGAGCATCTCCATCCCAGGTCCCGGCCAGTTCTCTGTCTCTCTTTCTTTTGTGTGTGTGTGTGTGTGTGTGTGTGTGTGTGTGATATCAATGATGGAGTGTTTTGGGGCAATTGGGGCACCTGAATGTTTAAATACCAGTGACATGGGTAGGGGCTTTAAATGGCTTTGCTTCATAGCTGATTGGGGACAATAACAGCCAAATAAAACCAGGCCAAGGTTCAGTCCGAGTCTTAGTCTCTGGAGAGATTTTTAAATTGAGATCGTAAGACCCAAGAGAGCTGACATGCGGCACCAGCTGTCAGCTGTGAGAGAAGATGCAGGTCCCAGACCCTGGCCTTGCTGTCTCGGACTGGCGAGCTGTGGGCCTCAGTTTCCCCTACTGAGTCCTGCCTCTGATAGTTGGGGGTTGGGTGGAGCTGGAGTCGCCTGTCCCCAGGGTTTTCCTCTTCCCACAGTCTCATCTCCCGTGAGAAATCTGCACAAGTGCAGCTCTCCGAGAAGGCCTTGTAAAGAACAATGTGCTAATGAGTGTCTCCTTTCATTCCCAGCCTACCTTTGTCTCTTACCTATTTAACATCTCATTAAATGTCCCTTTGTTTCCACCTGCCCTTGGGAGCCACACAAAGGAATTCCTCCAAGGGGCCTTGGGAGAAAGTAGCACCTCCAATGATTTTTACAGATGGGGAAACTGAGGTCCTGAAGGGGCAAGAGCTCCCTGCGAGTTACAGGCAGGACTCAGGTTGATGGTCATCTGCCCACTGGGCATGGGGAGAAGCCCTAGGAGCCTGGACTGTGGGGGTGGACAGATCCAAGTTTGGACCCAAGCTTGATAGTGTGAACAGGTTCTGTGGAAGTGTCCCAGTCTCCAGGGGAATTCTGGGTAAGCACAAAGGCAGCCTTTGGCCCCTGGGGTCCAGTACTGCTTGGGAATGTGAGACACCAATGTCACTAATTGGCTGTGCCGCTGCCCTACTGAGTCCAGAGGCAGCTCGGCACAGCTGCTAGGCACTGTCGGTCTCACAGGGTAGTTACTCATTTCCTTTACTAGGAAGATGAGGGCTTGGCCAGGCCCCACCCTGTAATGTCCTGCTGGATGAAGCAGCAAAATGAGTAGAAAGAGAAAACAGGTGATGAGAAGAGCTGGGGCTACAGTAATCAGGGAAGACAACCTGGAGAAGGCGGCGGCAGTGAATAGTTCCCAGCGGGTTGGATGTATGATAGAGAGAGGTTAGAGCGGGGAGGGGGGAACCCAGCAGGCCTGGTGGTGGGTCTCTGCAGACCTGCTGTTGGCACCCAGCCTGAGCCCTGATCCTGACTCCATCTCCACCGAGAATCAAGCCTCCTGAGCTTTTACTTTCTCACCTGTGAATGGGTGGAGATGATGTGTCTTAGAGGTAGACCGCCCTCCTGGGTCCCTACAAGACCCACAGCGTGAAACTAAGTGTGTCCCAACCCCACTGGCTCCCTGTCACCCGCCCAGAGCTCAGTCCTCAACTCTAGATATTGTGTGTACCTGTGGGCAGCTGTCCCTAAAAACAGGAATTTACAGTCTCGGGGAGGAAAATTGCTGTGTAGACTTAGACAAATTGCTTTCTGTCTCTGAAACACTAACCTTCAAATGGAAAAGTGAGCAGCCTAGGAGCTCTCTCCAGGAGTTTACACTTGCCTGTTTTCATGCTTGGTAATTTTAGGGTACCCTGTCTTTATTTCCACACTCCAAGCAAAAACAGACAATGAGGGTACTATGGACTCCCCTGGAGTTTATTAGGTGAATAGCGACAGAGGCGCTGTTAATCGTTGATTATGTCGAGGGCAGAGCTGGAGTTCTCCAGACCTTGGTGTATGTGAGAGAAATGTCATTTGTATTGATTTCACAAAGCTGGTAATTGACATTCATTAAGAGCTTACTTTTTTCTTCTGGGGTGGGGGGGGGGGGTAGGAGCATAGGGAGTTGAGCAGCATCTGTACCCTGGGTCTGGGTGGCCTGGCTGGCATGGCAGGCCCTTGTGAGGAACCACAGGGTCGGAGCCTGAGGGCTGGGGAGCCTCTGGTGGAATGGCTTGGCTGCACTGTGGCTGTTCACAGTCTTTAGTATCACATCATCTTCCTAACTCCAGAGAAGGCTAATTAGTGAAGCGAATGAAGTCAGTGGGAGGAGCCTGAGGAGGAGGAAGAGGAGGGAAGGGGAGGGGAGTTCAAGAAGGAGCTCCTGGCTGTGTCTGTCCCTCCTGCCTCTGTGTGTTCTTTACCTCACTCTTCTCTGGCCTTCCCTTATTGGCAGCTCACCCATGCTCCTCTCCCCATTCTGCTCGGTCCTCCCCTCACTGCCCCCAATTCCACACGCCAGTGCCGGTCAGCTTTCTTATCTTCCCCAATTCCACACGCCAGTGCCGGTCAGCTTTCTTATCTTCCCTTCTGTCTTCCATCTTCCCATTCGCTCTCCCACTTGCCCCCTGAACTTCATTTTCTGGAGAGCAGCGCAGTTGCCCTCTTATCCAATCTCCCTGCACGCCTGTCCAACCTTCCCAGAAGCCGTGCTCACCTAGAACCTTCCAGGTGGACAGCAAGGGGAGACCTGTGAAGCAGAAGACTGGGGTGGCAGGTCAGGCACGGCTAGTCTCACACACCCAGCCTGATCCGCAGGATGGGCCACCTGGGCACAAGCTCGTAGAGAATAGCTTACTCCCACCCTGACTTCCTCTCATCACCATGGCAACCACCTCCAGCCTTGGTCCTGGTACCTAAGAAAGGAGCCCTGGGGCTCCAGTCAATCTCTCCTCTACCGGCCCTCTACCCGTCCACCTTCCCAAACTCCTTCCCCTGAATACCCGAGCCTCGGGTCCACACACCCTAACCTCTAGCCTGACTCCTGACGGTTTGGTGGAGTCTACTCAGTTTTACCAAATCTCTCAGCCTAACCCACAGTCTTGGCAATGAATGAGAAGCTGCAGCTGTGTAGTCCCCACTTCTTCCTCATGGTCCATTCTCCCCCTTCCACCACCCCAGCTCCTCGGCCTCCCCAGCCACTACCCCCCTTCCTAGTGGTAATTAGGGTGTGATTGAAGCTGCTCCACAGAGGGCTGCTGACACCTCTGTCTTTCCCATAAACATGGGGAGATGAAAATAGACACTTGGAGCTGCGGTGCGTGTCACTCTGAAGATGTCTGTTGTCTATTCCATAGCAGCACGGGCTCAGCTGTCAGTTCCCCCTCTTTGCTCAGTGGTTTGTATACCAACTGTCAAAAGCCCCAAATCCAGTCTTTTAAAATTGGGTTTCTGTCACCGATTTTTTTCTTTTTCAGAACTACAGAGAAATCATCTGTACCCCTACCCCTGCCAAGAGAGGGGAGAGCTTTAAAATACACACACACACACACACACACACACACACACACACACACTCACACACACACACACACACACACACACATATACTCACACTAAGAGCTCTAAAAACAAGCCCTTTCTGATAAATCGCAATTAACTTTCACACTCCATGAGTTAGGACCTGGAATATTAACAGTGCTCATGTCTCTTCATTGGGACTTTGCTGTAAGCCTGGGACCTCTGGGTAGCTACTGACCACCTTGGGCAAGTGCGGAGAGCTAGAGGAGCCGGCTTCTGCATGCACTTCCACCCACTCTCAGCTGCGGCTGCTGCCAGCCTCATTTTCCCAGGGGATATCTGCGATGGGCAGTAGCTGGCAGGCCTTGGGCAACTGGTAGATCTTTCTGGAACCCTAGATGCCACCTGTGTTCTCCTTTCCCTGGACTGCTGCGGGGGATGATGCAGTTTTCCTCCATGTTTCTCTTGGCCAGGTCACAGAATCTCTGGTACCAGGCCAGGTTGGAATCTAGATACTTCCTCTCAGGACCCATGTCAGAGGTTAAGATACCAAGTTACTTAGCAGCTTTCTGTTTTCCCCTGCTGAGGCTCTGAGAGAATGCTGGGGGAGTGGGGGGGGGCGGGGTGGGGGGAACCAAGGCCATGTAGTCAAGCCAGATGCAGCATCAAGTTGTTAAGACTTCTGGTTCCAATTCCAGCTCTGCACAGACAGCTTGGCTGTGTCCCCAGCTGGCTTGGGAAGGAGAGGAATGCAGAGGGCACCTGAATCTCTAGGAGTCAAAGTGAGATGCTGCTGCTGCCAGACAGTATAAGGGCAGGCTTCTCTAAGCTGTACAAAAAAATGGATCGTCACGAACTCCCCTGTCTTAGTCAGGGTGAGTGGCTGGCCTGTGTCAGGGGTGACAGACAGGCCATGGGAAACCTCTTTGTGATGCTGTTGTGTTCCTAAGGTGACTGAGATCCTGCCTCGCACCTTATTTTTATCCCTGCCATTTTGGAGGCAGATTCTTCCCTGCATCTGTTTGTCTTTCCAAATAGCCTGCTGGAACTCACTCTGTAGACCAGGGTGGCCTCGAACTCCTCTAGTTCCACTTGCCTTTGCCTCCCAAGTGCTGTTGGGTTTTATGTTTGGTTTGGTTTGGGTGTTTTGAGATAGAATCTCAGGTAAGGCAGGCTGGCTTTGAACTCCTGATTCTCCGGCCTCTACCTCCAAGCCTCCTGAGTCCTGGGATTACAGGTGTAGAACAGGACATCCAGTTCATAGCGTTGTTGAGGGTGAGGGTGCATTGCAGTACTGAGAACTGAGCCCAGTGTGTGTGCTGGGCAGGTGCCTGCCATTGTGTTTTTCTCCAATGTAACGGTTCACTAGTTGTCATTTCTAGACACTGTCTAAAATGTCTAACCCAGGTAGCCTCCATCACGTGCCTCCACCTCCCCACTGCTAGAATCACAGCCATGCACCACCAGGACCTGCTATTCCTGCTGAGTTCCTGGATCCCTGACCACAGGCTGTCAGCCATGGCTCTTTTTGGTCATCCTGCCGGTCACTGCCTCCATCTGGACTTTACTATGGGAGTGATGAGGCCAGGGGTCTTGTGCTCAAACTTGAGGACATCAAGGGTGTGGTGGGAGTCTTCAGGTAGATTCTGGAAGGTGGGGGAGTTGCCTAGAATGACGACCTCATAAGTAAAATGAGTGTGTGTGTTATTTGTATGTATATGTTCATATATGTTTGAGGGGGTGCATATATTTTTCAGGTGCACTGCACACAGGTGTGCATGCTCAGAGGCCAGAGTTCAATATCAAGAGTATCTGTCTGCATACACTAAGTATTCGGTTGGCCAACCCTTAGAGAATACAGATAGTTTTGGTCCTAAGAGGTCTTTTCCTTCTGAGTTTCCCATCCTGCTAGACAGCTCCGTGCATGTGAATGCTGGCCTTGTTAGCCTCGCAGCTTCAATTCCCAGGACACGTGAAGGCAGAAGAAAAGTCAGTTCTGGAAGGTCAGGTTTCGATACACACTCAAATACATGTGCACACACAGATGCACACACAACGGTAATCAAAATTAACTTAATTTTTTTATGAAACCAAATGGACATCAGTGCTGGGTTGGAACCCAGGGCCAGGCTCTCAGGCATGTTAGGCAAACACTGTGCAAGAGAGCCCCAGCCCCGGCTCTGGTTGTCTGTGAGGTATGGTCAGAGCCCAGTTAGCCTTAAATACCTATTCCTCCTTCCTCGGCCTCCTCAGTGCTTGCTAGAATATGTCCTTCATCCAGACTGGCTAGTATGTCACTGTCGCTGAGTCACATAGGCCTGGGATACATGTGTGCACTCTACTGAGTTTTGGTTGGTTGGTTGTGTTTTTTTGTTTCTCTGTTTGGCCCTAACAGTCCAGACCAGGCTGGCCTCGAACTCAGAGATCCACTTGCCTCTGCCTCTTTTTTTTTTTTTTTTTTTTTTTTTTGGTTTTTTCAAGACAGGGTTTCTCTGTATATCCCTGGCTGTCCTGGACTCACTCTGTAGACCAGGCTGGCCTCGAACTCAGAAATCCACCTGCCTCTGCCTCCCAAGTGCTGGGACTAAAGGCGTGTGCCACCACGCCCGGCTGCCTCTGCCTCTGCCTCTTGAGTGCTAGAATTAAAGGTTTGAACCACTGCTGTCCCCTGGCTGTTTTTAAAGCTTTATTGTGGAAAGATTGTGAGGAGTTGCCAGGACAACTGAAGAGCCCCCTCCTTAGCATCTCGTGGTAGGGAGACAGGAAACTTTCAGATCAAATGCTGGGGATGGCACTGCTCCTGCCCATCCTCCATAGCACAGTGGACATGAGTGTGCCCAAGGTCATACTAGAACAGGGCCCAGCACCAGAACAGGCACAGTCCCACCTCTTGGTGCCTCTGTGCCTCAGATATAGCATGGTACTGCTGAGGGGACCTTCTTCTGGTTAACAGCTCAGCCAGGGCCACCCTGTCACTTTGGAGAACTTAGGACGACTAGGTGAGATGATGGGAAGGGACTTGAAACAAGCGCCTCTCCCCAGACTGGACTTTGCTTTCTGTGGCCAGCTAACTCACAGGACAGCCGGCCACATTTATTAGGGATCCAGGAGCCTGGATTCCGTTCCCTCTCTGTCCAGCCATTTTTCAGGGGCTCAGCTTCTCCATCTGTACAGTGGAGCCAGTGCTCAAGCCCCAAGCAACCCCAGCAATCTCTGGAGAAACAGAGCTGCCACGCCATGTGTGTACTCACATGTTCATGCATGTGTGTGCACAGCCGTCCCCCCTCCCCTGACTCCCTGGTGGAAGGGAGGAAGGGATATTTGGGGCCCTGGGCTCCACTGTAGTTGGTTTAATTACAGGTTTTCAACTGCAGGCCGGTGGGCATGCACTGGGGAGGGGGCGCATTGCTCAGAAACCCTGTCATTTTCCCGAGTCTGAGGGCCTCTTCAAAGGGGGGCATCTAGACATTTTCTCCACAAGCCGCAGAGTGGACTGTCGTGGCCCCAGCATGAACATAATGACAGACGCATTTTGCAGCAAGCTGGGAGTGAATGGGTCCGACTGGCTTGTCTCCTGTCAGACAAGTCATTATTTTTTTTTTTTTTTTTTTTTTTTTGTCATTTGCTGACAGTTTGGGTTTCATGTGTTTCTCTCTTTTTTTCTCTTTTCCCCCTGCCTGGAAAAATGGCTAGGTATCTACGAGACCCCAGCAGGGACCATCCTTTACCACGCTCATTTAGACATAGAGGCCTTCACCATGGATCGGGAAGTACGAAAAATCAAGCAGGGCCTGGGCCTCAAATTCGCAGAGCTCGTATACACGGGTATGTACAAGTCTCAGCTGTCCCTGGTGCTCTACCCCCAGTACCCCTAGGACTCAGACCTTTTCTTCCATCAAACATGCCTTGCTCCCATCTGGCCCCACCCACCAGCATCCTCTTCAGAACTCTGAAGCACACATGGTGAGGGAGAGAGAGAGGAAGGGACAGTGGAGTGGCATTTTTGTGAGTGCCAAGGGAGACACAGCAGCCTCCACAGCCGTATCCATTACAGTGTGAAAGAAGGACTATGCATCGTTCCCAGTGTTAGCCAGACTGGATCCAGCAGGTACCAGGTACTCAGTAAGATAAAGGACTCCAGACAACCTGCATGGTTCCCACAAACCTCCCTGGTAGTCTAAGTCTCCTTCTACAGATGAGGAGGGGTGGGAGCCGGTAGGGAGGTGGGGGTGAGAGCCTAGGTTGGGCCCTGTTGGTCTGTCCATAGGAGGCACTGCTTACTAACCTGCAGTGTGGGATGCACATGAGTGCCCAGCACAGGTGATCACACCTTTCAGACAGGCAGTGCTGCTCAAGGACCCAGTCTCATATGTATACAGTCTTCATAGTGGGAACCAAGGGCCCAAAGCCATGGTCCCTGGTCAGACCTGGCCTAATGCCCATTTTTCTGCCACGTGTGGGCTAAGAATCTTTTTTTTTTTTCCAGAGCTGAGGACCAAACCCAGGGCCTTGCGCTTGCTAGGCGAGCGCTCTACCACTGAGCTAAGTCCTCAACCCCACTAAGAATCATTTGAAGCTCTCTCTTTTTTTTTTTTCTTAACTTTAAGATGGTTGGAAAGGAAACCAAACTTTCACGACATATGGAAATTATGTGAAATTCAACACAACCTTCAGGTCCCTGTAGTCTCCTTGAGCTTCAGTGGCAGGGCAGAGTTGATTCGGCAGAGACCTGAAGGCGCACACAGCCTAAAACAGTGATAACCCATGCCTATGATCCCAGCACTCTAGATCCCTACAAGTTCAAGGCAATCCTGGGCTACACAGTGAGACCCTGAAAGACCAAAACAGGGCTGAGTGTACTGTCATACACCTATGACCCCAATGCTTGTTCACACGCATTTATAGGAGACACTTCTGATCTTGTCTATAATATTTGCACCTCCCTAGTTTGGAGGATTCGGTCAGGCAGCCTCTCAGAAAACAGATGGCTGCCTACGGCCGACCTTGGCAGTTCTGTGGGTCAGAAGTCTGAGTGTCTGGATAGAAGATGTCAGTCATAGCCACCTGGCTGAGGCCTCTGGCCACGCCTGTCCCCATCCCCATCCTCCCAGGCCTGCTGGAATCCATCCCAGCCTTGGCTGGCACTCTTTCTCTCTGCCATTGTTCTCAGCGTTGGAGTGCAATCCCCCCTCTCCAGGTACAGACAGGTGTTTAAATATCACTGCTTCCTACTGGCTCGGCAGGACTCCGCTTAAAGGTGGATTCTGGTTACAAAGTGGGATTGACATTAAGATGTGGCAGGGCGTAGGGGAGAGCAGAGAGCACCTGGCCTGAGTGCCCAGGAGGCATCCTGAGGGCTGAGCCTGGCAGAGGATAGAGAGCGGGCTTCCGGGATCCCACAGCGTCAGCGTCTCTCGATGTCTGCTGTCTTGCTGGCTCTGGACTAGGCACCTGATTGGTGTTACCTAACCTTAGCTGCACAGAGATGGGGAAACTGAGGCCCAGGCAAAGATACTAGATCAGAGATTTTGTGGCTGATAAGTTACAAAGGTTAAACCTGAGACAGGCAGGCTTCAAAAGTCACTCCCACAGGACCTTGGAAGCGCTAGCAAGGAATGATTTGGGGGGGCGGGGGGTGTGCCGTGACACATCCAGGAAGCCTTGGCTACAGGCACAGTGCCTGGGTTGAGTCCCTCCTCTGTCAGCCAGCAATGAGCCCTGCAAATCCCAAAATGAGGCTGAGCGATTAGGAGCTTTCAAAGGAAATAAAACCTTGGAGTGGAGAGAGGAACAAGGCAGGGAGCAAGACTTAGACCAGGTCGTTATTGCTAACATTGACTCTGCCTGAGTCCTGCGATATCCAGGTGTCCATGGAGGTCAAAGTCAGCTCTCTGGCTGTCCAGAGTGTTGCTTCATTGGCTCCTTGCTGGAAGGAGACATACTGCAGACCCAGCTTGGCTGGATGCTGCCGCTCCTCTCCCGGCTCCTCAAGCTGTCTCATTTGAAGCGCGGGAACAGTCACTTCAAGGACCACGGCAGGGGTGTACCATGCATCTGGAATAGGACCAGCAACCACTAAATAACTGAGGCCTGGTGTGATTTCTAGTGTGGGCGCTGGGAGGTTTTGCCTCTGGTTGGCTTACGGTCTTAGGTAAACCTGTTTCCTCCATGGGCCTCAGTTTGCCCTCCTGTTACATCCCAAGGGCTCTAGGGCTGAGATGTGCTTGAGTCTCTTCCTCTCCCACTGAGTTCCCTTGGCTCACAACCCACCACTCTACCTTAGAGCTCCCTCAGGACACAAATGGGGTGACTGGGACACAGAGGAAGTTCTCCTAGGTTCACAGGCTTCCAGGACCACTGTCCCTGTCTCTGCCTGGGTCTGCCTGGTCATCTCCCTCTTCTCCCCCATTTCCTGATTTCCCTACTGGCTATAGGGAGTTTGGTGAGACTGTCTTCCAGGTCAGCCTAGCAGGACCCCAGCTTCAGGACCCTGAAGGCGCCTGATGGAGCTTTTTATTTAGTAGCTGAGCTCACCTAGTTAACACCCCCACTCCCGCCTGCCCTTAACATGAAAATGGGTATAGTGTATAACTTTAACAAATACTTGTTGTTCCAGTTAGAACAGAGGCCCTGTATGCTGGGCCTCTGCAGCTCAGCCCCAAGCCCCATCCACTGGGCACGACGGGTCTGAACACGCGGGATCTCCCCTGCGCCATCTCGCTGGCCCTTTTCAGGCTGAGCTGAAAAGGGAAAAGAAACTTGAGCCTAAGACCCCTATGGGCTAGAGAAACAGATCTCAAGATAAAGGCAGGGCCAGTGGCTCCTGCACTGAACTCTGCCCTTCCTATCAACTGCTCCATCTCCACCTGCCTTTCAGCCCCAAGCATAATGGACTAATTATCCCAACTGAGAAAGTCAAAGAGCAGGCAGGACACAGGGATTGGGGGGGGGGGG